>JAPFSE010000022.1:0-113686 GCA_030777785.1 Beauveria caledonica | reverse complement strand
AATAACTAATAATAACAATAACAAATTTTGGTCAAACTCTAGCAATATAAACAATATAGATAATATACTGACAATATGGTGATATCTATATTGTATTGTCACAATATGCGGACGGTTGTATTGTATTGGTATAATATAATGATTGCGCATATTATATCGTATGTACGGCCGTATATTGTCATATTGCCATATTATTAGCAACACTGCTACTCCCCGTGGCTGGCCATCAGAGAGTCGCCGCAATAAGTTGTGCAATGCGATGGGACTTGAATGGTATCGAGAAGAGCGTCATTCTTGGAATTTGTCGCCCGCAGCCGTGCTAGCTGTTCTCGCAGGTCTGCTCTGGAGATGCGGGGAGTGACGACAATTTGAGGTCCTCACCACGCCTTTAGGCACCCAAATTACGGATTGTGTCATCGGGTCTCAATCTGCCGAACCCTGAGAATTATCTTTTCTGTATTTGACCAGCATTGCCCTCTTTCCAGAGTATCTGAAATGTGGCAGGGGACGAGGCTTTTTAAGGGTATCGAGAGACGCGTCGGGTGTTGCAACGCCACTGGCACGGAAGGCATCTAAACTTAACTTTCTTCTGTTCTCGGGTGAACCTAATATCCTCGATCGCACCAAATGAGGACCAGTGACACCAGCCCAACCAGCCATTCCCTGTGCCAATGCTGTTTCAGCAGCATGCCTTCCAGGCCAAGATGTTTGTATTCATACTTTGTTCAGATCCTCGATGCTCGTCATCTGATCAAGTGCAGAGAGAAATTCAGGGCCAAGCGGACACCGGTCTGGCATCAGTGGCAACCATGGCCGACTAATGATTGGCTAAATGCTAACCGGCGTTCAACATAGTCCAAACCGCCGTTGCTATCGGGTGCTGAACTCGCACGGCAGGCTATCACATTAGCTGCGTCTCGATACCTTTCTTGCCATATTCTCCCGATATTCTTCTCGTAATCTTCCTTCCATTTTGAAGTCTGGCGGGACGGCAGTTGGTTCCAGAGCTGCTCTAGAGCTCGCCAGTTCTTGCATGGGTGAAATACAACGGCCGCTACGTAGGCTAGGGAACTCAGCTTGCCATTGTAGTCGTTCAGCTTCTTCCATCCAAGCTTCATATACACTTTCTGCAGTCTCCGCGTTCTCGCGTCCATGTTTGCGAATGAATCAACCTCTTCCATAAGCTGGCCATCCTTCTCCTCAATTATCACCCCTTGCACGGCCAGTTCAAGGTGATCGAGGAGCATTTTTACCACCTGGAAGTACTCATCAAAGCCTCCCGATGTTGAGCGCTTTCTGGCAATACCTCGTTGAAAAGCGGCGTTGTTCTGATGCGCATTGTCGTTTCAACCGCCGTTTGTTCAAGCTGCTGAAGCACAGGGAGCGGGTGGGCTTCGACGTCAACCGCGCTGCCTCATTGTGTGCTAGGAGCATACTAGCGGCGCCGGTGAAGACTTCGCGGCCGCCGATTGCCCTCGAAGACTCTCGGTGGCGGGCTTTACCTAGGTCTCTTTTTTCTTTCTTTTGGCGGCATTCCCTGATCTACAGCGTCAAGCTATGCCAAGGCTAGCAAGGACGGCAGCTGAATAAATGTCACTGGCCTTCATACCATAGCCCACCAAAGCTAACTAGTTTCGCGAACGCGGCGCTATGAGCCCAGCTAAGCGCTATCGGCAGCCGATCGCCACTGTAAGAGCACCTCAGTCCTTGAAGGAGCCCGCCGGTGCTGGCTTCCCCTTACACACTGTGAAGCTGAAGACCGCGCTGAGTGTTTTAAGGCTGTTGTAACCGTACGAAAAGAAAGAGAAAATGACAATCATAGAAGTAGAGTGCTGTAACACGCAAGAGAGTCTTTAATCCGAGGCTTAGCAGCGAAGAACGTTGGCCACACGACTTTAGCGACCTCGGTATTTAGTATCGGGGCGCGCCACCCCACGCCCTGATCTACAATGAGGAAGGCACCACGCAGGGGACCGCGCATCCCCACCACGAACACCTCACCAAAAAGAATTACTCATAACAATATCAATTCATAGCAAGAAATATAGAAAAATAAATACTTGATAGTAGAATTAAAAGGCTATTCGTTTCCATTGAGTTAAACGCAATCTCGCAGCCGTCAGGGCACAGAATCAATCAGCGCATTAATGGCTGTTAACGTTGATTGAGATATCTTTTGCCAGCCCTCTTCAGCCAGCTCTCGGAGGGTATCAACATCCCAATGAGGCTGCTATTGGATATGAACCATAAGCACTGTTTGACTACAGGCTATTCAATGACCCGCCGGGGAGGCACGTAAGTGCTGTTGTTCCAGAAATTCGTTCTCGCTGGTGTTAAAAGGATTCCCGGTATTACGCTAATACTCATTCGATAACTGTACGTCACATTAGGCACTAGACGAGATGAATTGCAAAAGTAATTATATTAAATATATAACTAGGATAGAAGAGTATTTCACTTTATACCGCTAGCTGCTGATGCAAAGAAACGCTCTATCTAAACCCTTGCTTAGCATGAGCAAAGCCGCCTACACTAGACCTATACCGCTATAAACCCGAGCACATACGACACCTTTGTGACGAGCGACGTAGCCATGGGTGTTGATTCAGCGTTTCTTGGTTGGCGAATCAGGTCTTTGGCTCATGGGCCGCGAAGCATTCCGTGTTGTTTACGTGAGTTTCCTAGGCATTGGCCGTAGGGTTCGAGTCGTGGGCAGCGAGGCATTGCGTGTCGTTTGCGTAGCCATAATGTGCCGACAGTTTTTCAAGACCTTCTTTACTGTACTTTGGATTGAACATGTCGCAGAATGCCGCGGTCCCACAAGCTTCCTCAAACTCTTCACGGGGAGTAGGTATATCGGCAACGGTGCGGCAGAGCATCAAGTCGCCCCCAAACTCAACCCAAGGGAGCTTCGATTCATTATCCGCATCAATGTTGCTAGAGCAGGAAGTCGTAGTTGAATTAGCAATATGTGGCAAGGCAGTGCCTAATGCCGCCGTGAAAATAACACCAAGGGTAGTCTTCATTGTCGCAGATTCGTAATGAAGATATAGAAAACAGAAAATAGAAAAGAGAAAAGAGAGGAGAGGAGAGAGGAGAGAGGAGAGAAGAGAGAGGTAGTTATTCTTCTTAGCAGGAACAACTCGGGAACCGTATGGTAGGTAGCGAGGTGTATATATATGTTAAAGAAATGATCCACATAACTGAGTTAGAAATTCCAATGTATTCTTTATTCTTTGATGATTCCGACTATGCGGTGATATACGCTGACCCATCTTCTGGACATTCCGATACAGAAAGACTCCACCTTGTCACAGCGGTGGATGTACTGGCCTGCGCCTCGATTCAACATTATACGCGTGTTTGCCCACACAGATTCGGAGTAGAGGAAAAAAGGGTGCTGCTAATGATTTAGAAGCGGAAAATGGAGTCAAGTTCCGCATTTTGTCGACATCTGAAAGCTTCATTTGAACCATGCGAGCATGCTTCGAGAAGATACTGGAGGATCCACGAGCCCGGTAGTTCCAGTCTAGAGTGTATCTAAAATGGCCTGATTTGGGTACCGCCCTGTTTCAATACACCGATGGGCCCTGATTCCCAGCTTTATTAGTCGCGACGAGCGACTCGTGACGCTGTTTGGAGCGAAGCCTTCGGAGCACAGCGAGATGACACTTATCCACAATTATGCGGCCATCCTTCGGATCATATAAGCTTATTACGCCACGGCATGCACGGGTACATTCAACACTATTAGGCCTGTTACTTCGGAAGATAACCGAAAGGCTGCCCATCAGGGTAGCTGTTAGTGGCGGCGTTTTTCTAGGCCCACTGAACTGCGGTTTTGATGGCTATGCGCTAGCAGAGCTTTAGCAGCCACAGAAAGGAGAACTTTGGAGAGTTCATATTCCTCTTGAGCCGCTCGTCGCGACAAATAAGCCCTTCAGGAGTCCTTGTATAAAGACCGGAAAGGCAATGTACGCCTCCTGTGCGCTGCCTCTGGCTGTTGAGGGTTTTTGCGAGCTATGCTACAGCATAGGTTTTTTTTCCCTCTTCCTTTGAGAAAATTCTGGCTAGAGGGAGTCCAAGAAGCGCAAGAAAGCTGCACCGCAGCACAAGTAGCTCTCCGCTGACGGAAGCTACGAGAACGTGGACGAGCCTCAGGGCACGCCCCGGCATGCCTACCCAGAATGGAGCCAATGTGTCTAGCGATCATAGAGAGATAGCACGTCTAATGTCTACACTAGGACCTGAATACAGACGTCAAACAAACAACAACAACAACGATTATAGACGTTGCGCGGCGTGTCATGATTGGCGCTATGGGTTAAGACGGGCCCACTTCACAGCATAGGTTAACACAACATGGTGTAATGCAATTGCATGCAATTGGGCGACCATAGCGATTAAGAGGTAGGTGGAAATGAGCGCGTTTAAAAACAAAGAACGCGGCGTACAATAAAGAAAATTATAGGGGAGGGGGGATGTGGGTAAGATAAAGGGTCGCATAGGAAGCGCTTAAACTAAGAAGCTTCTAGTCATTGTTTATCACTACGGGAAGATGCTATAATACGAAATCAACGACATTATAGTGCAGAACTTGGAATTCCAGGTTCTCTATGCAAGCTACGCCGCGCTGCCGTGTAAGGTGGCTGCAATGTGGGATCGTACTTCCGACGGGTATATAAACTGACTAGCGATATTACTCGAGACGTACGAGACTACAATGGAGAGTTTCCGTGCAGTAACCCGCAAACTGCGGAAATACTAATAGATAGCAGCCGACCTATTGCGGAATTGGATGTACACAGTGGGTTTAGCTGCAATCAAAGCCGTTTCTTAATTGCACATCAGAGCTTTTCTCCTGCGTAGAACGTATCCCTGTCCGCCTGCTTTTGTGTCGCATTTTAGAACGGTAAATCGAGCGCCATTTGACGTGACTTCTGGCCCTTCGACTTTGCAGCCTCAATATATATCTGGCGCTTCTTCGCAAGATGACCTCGTGCGTTTGTCGTAATCCGGTAATCGCCGTTAACCACCTCCCATCACAGATCTTGCAGTACATCAAGGACTGGCCATCCCCTCCTCTCTGGCTCGATTGAACCCGGACTTGGCCACGCAGCCAGCTTGATTGATAACTCGTCTAGGACTTGATGAACTATGCCTAATTAGGTAATTCGTATAAAACCCCCCTTGGGGCAGCCATTCCCCGCAAGACCTTCGAGGTAATCCAATTCTTCTGTATCATCTCCGCCTCGACTGTGTCATCGCCAAGCCCGTTGCGCTTGTCGGTGATGAGCTCACTGCCGTCAGAGAACACGCGCTCCGGTTCTGCGCTCATAGCCGGCGGGCTGAAAACATTAAGAGCAAGTTTGCTTAGAATAGGCCAAGTATGTCGTCAGTCCACCCACCACGCTAAAGGATTCTTAACGCTCATGTCATCCTTTGACGGCACTTGCTTCATCCATATTCCCCACTGTCTCTACCTTTCTCCTCTTGCCACGGCGTGGCCGAGCTGTTGTATGGCCCCAAGCGTCGAATTCGTCGTCGATCGTCGGTGAGGAAGGAGGTGGTGTCTCCACCCGCTCGACGTGCTCGGTGGCCACCGTGACTGCTGCAAACCGGTCGTAATACAAGGTCAGGTCCCTCTCGGCGGCCTTGATCCAGTCCTCCCGTTTCCACCACTTCTCCCGAAAGTATTCAAATTGGTACGCTGGGTGGAGAGCGATAGCCATACGGTAGATCGGCGATCGGTCGGTGAGCCCGTAGTAGGTGTTAATCTTTGACCATGCAGCGAGCACACCGGCACGGTAGTAGGGAGGAGTCGTAGGCTCATCTTCTCCATCCATCCTGGCAATCTCTTCTTTGACGCTCTCGAGCTTCGTAAGCAGGAAGTCCATAGCATAGAGAACTTGCCAAACCGAGCCTTGGCCGCCTTCGTTGGCCTTGCCATCTGCTCGGCCTTGCAGTCGCTTTGTGAGCCGCTCGAAGGGTTGCAATAGTGTATAGAATAGCTCAAGCTCGTGCCAGTCAGCGTCGGTGAGAAAGTCGTTCCTGTTCTTGTCGCTTTGATCCGGAGACTTTCACTGCGCTTGGTACAGGTCGATGGCAGGGCGACACTTAAGAGCACGCTCGATCATGTAGTACGTTGCGTTCCACCGAATCCCACCGTCTTTGAGGAGCACGCCGACGAAGAGCTTGCCATCGCTCGTCTTTGTGACTCGCATGCGAGCCCTCAACACCTCGCGGCGGGCGTCGGTGCGATTAATAGCAAGCAAGGTTATGCAGCTTCCCAATGACACCTTTCAGGCTCCAGAGTGCCACACGCCCCTCCTCCGAAGCCTCGATGAGTTTCTTCTCCCATGCGCTGTCCCCTTCCCCGAACAAAAGAGCCTTCATAACGAGATTGATAACATGGCCTATACAACGAATACGGTCCGCTTCTGGATCGATCGAGGGGAAGGAATGTTGTAGCGCCTCGAGGCACTTGTCGTTATCACCTGCGTTATCCATGACGAAGGAGCGAAGCTTATCGGTGATACCGTATTGTAGAATCACCGGCTTTACTATCGCTGCGAGGTCGTCGCCAGTGTGGCCGCCGTACCGTCGTGGGAAGCCAAGTAGGAGCGTTCGAGGATGGCCATTGCCGTCCACAAAGTGCGCACAAACAGCGGCGTATTCTCTGCGATTGTGAGCCCGCCATCCGTCGGATCGAGAGGTTAATGTTGCTGAGTGCAGACTGCACCAAGTCGACGATAAATGGTAGCCGTGCAGCCATCGAATTCTTCACCCACTGTGAGAGCGTTGAGTGGTGCGTTAGCAGCAGGCGAGTGAGGGAAGGCTTGCCGTATGTGATCAATTCAATGGTCGCCTCGTCAATGACTTCTCGGTAGCTGAGGCGCAGCTTGATGGCCCAGTCAGTGAGCTTCTGCTTATATACATCCTCGTTGAAAGGCATGACGAGCTGAAACACCTCCGCGGCGTGGTCGGTATGGGTATCTTCGTCGTCGTCGGTCGAATTCGAAGGCCGCTTTACTTTGTGAAACTCAGTTAGGTGCTGGATTGCAGCCGTTGTCGACTCTGCCGCGAACAGCTGGCTGATATACCTCTTCTTCGTATGGCAATTCGCACAGAGAAAGTATTTGTCATTACTATGCTCAAGCTCAGCTCCGTGTGAATAGATCCACGAGACCTTTACTCGTCTACCCACACTCCTCTTATCCCGGATGCGATATTGTATACCCTTGAGAATTGTACCATCATGCCGCCGAATCAAGGCCCAGTTAATTGGGAATGAGAGAGAGTGCGGAGGGCAGGTAGACCGGTGAAGGTACTGATCGAAAACATCTGTTTTTGTCTCATTCGATATTGGCGGCTGATGCGGATCGGTTGACTGCCTTGAAGAAGACGCCGAAAATGAGTTTCGGGTGCGCAATGACCGATTTGGGCCCCAGAACGCGTGTAGCGACATAATGACATATCAATTCGACGCGTCGTTGATACGGGTTGGAGAATGGACGCGCCGGGGTCACCAGTGGTGGTGGCCTAGCTCCAAGGGGCCGTTACGGCTAGACACGAAAAATTCACAGCTACCCTATAGCGACAACTTTTTTTTTCTCTGGCATCAAGTACTTGACGACTTGATAGTCCTTGAACTTGGCTGATTGGGACGACCTAACCACTGGCAATCTCGCTGAGCATGTTCGCAGATTCGCCCTAGACGAAGAGCAAGATGGCACGGTCAGCCGTGCAGAGCTCTTCGCGATGGACGCTATCCCCGATCGTTGGCCAAGACGAGGACAGCGACGTGTCCAATAGCGAGAGGGAATCGGAGAAGGTATACGACGTGGACGAGGGTGTGCGCGAAGATCTAGGCGAAGAAGAGTAAGATTCAACACGATAATTCAATGAAACAACAGAAACAATTGGAACAATTGGAACAGAAACCGAAACCGTGCCTCCTCTCTATTGAAACTGAAACTGAAACGGGGCATGATTTCAGTTTCGATGGTTTCTGTCCAACACTGGCCGGTAGATAGGACACATTCAGATATGGTCAAATTTGCTCCGCATGAAGATAGCTATGTGAGGGTCGTTGACAAGCTATCACAGATTCATTCTAAGCACCGATTTAGCGTGCAGAAGCGAACGCATAACTCAACAGAAGAGGTGTCTGGAAGGGCGTTGGCAGCGGAACAACAAACACCTTGGATCAATCCTCTAGTCTTTTTGTCGACTATGAACTACCTTGGGGGTACGCTTCGTAATCAGAAGCAGTATAAAGCAGCAGAGGAGATGTACCGAAAAACACTAGCAAGATCAGAAGCAGTATAAAGAAGCAGAGGAGATATACCGAGAGACACTAGCATGACGACAACAAGTACTCGGAGAGGACCATACAGACACGCTAACGACAAAAAAGACTCTTGAACGTATGCGGAGTCTATATTGATAGGAGGATCTGGTTGTGTATCGTTAGAGATGGCGTGCGGCCAGTGCCTCTGTTGAAATTGCAGTGCAATAGATTACGTTACCTAGAGTGGCGAGATCTTGTTACGCTCCCTATTCATCACCAGCCAACGTGCCTCGCCCAGCCCGATGCACCTAATAAGGACTGACATCAGTATCCCATTTTGGGTGTAGGCTGATTGCAGCTTCCCGCGCTCTAATCTGGCAACCATGATTGGTGATTTTCCTTTTAGAACCGCCTCGAGCAACTATGTTATATTGCAGTGTCACAGTCATACTTATCCAAAGAAACCAAATGGTGTGACTCAATCTCAAATTCATCAAGTTTGTATAGATGATATTCTCGAAGGTTACCATCTCGCTGCTGACGATGCCACGCAATCTTCTAACGCCTGCAGTCTTTAACAGCCGGACCGACCGCACCGCGTGACATTTTCGCCTTAAAGTTCTCTAGTATGTAACTTCTCCACCGACTATTCTCTATTCAACTCGGGGGCCTCTGCTAGTTCGTCACCTTATTGTTGCTTCATTCCGGATCTGCGGCGCCCGGCGCGGGTTCGAAGTCGAGACATTCCGGTTTCGGCTCGTCACTCCCTCAACGTATGCGCTGGAAAGGGGTGCATTGAATTTTAGAGACAATGAGCTGGGTCGAGAGTCCTTGTTGTAGAACAACATTGATCAGACTACAGTAAGTCGCATTGAGTATTTACAAGGACAGTGGATCATAAATAGATGCTTTAACCCGTTGTGCTCACTACCTAGCAATGCCAACATGCGGTCGATTCACTGTGCCCTCATTTTCGCATCGGCCGCAGCCGCAATTGTTTGCGATTATGGAAATGGCACCCATAAAAACGCCGCCAGCGGTCCCATTCGAGATGCGTGCGACGAATGCTGGTTGGCCGATTCACATTCCACCATCTTTCAGTGCCGATGTCGCGAAAATATTGTAGAAGGGGATCTGCAAAATTTCTTGAGAGACTACGATGGCCAGCTGCAGATATGGAAAGGGTATGTTACCGAACCATAGCCCGAAATCGTATCGTTCTAATCGGGTTTGGTCTCAGTGGCAACTTTTATGATAGCTGCAAGGGTCCAATGGGGCTGACCACGCTCCAAATTGGCATGACACGAAAATTTATGCTCACTATCATATGCATGGACCCCAATGGAAAGCCCACCCGAATGGGCACCATTGATATTGGCGCCGACAGTGAAGCTTATGAGGATGTTACATACCACAGTATTTTACTTATGCCAGCAAAGCCAGAACAGTGTTATCATTTTTACATGGATGATATTGCCATGGATGATGTTTCCATGGATGAATTTTCCACGGGGTTGCCTCGCGATGTCCCAGTTAGCCGTCGAATGGGCTGAGCAGCGACGCTACCAACGATCTTCTCATTGGCGCCGCTCTGGCAAGTTCTGCGGGGCCGTGAACGCAAGTGCGCAACCAGCAGTACAAAGCGTTACTCTTAAAAGCACACGCCTCATCGCACCTTAGCAACTCTACTGGTTTCGGACTGCTAAATGCAGATAATAATAATGCCAGAAGCAAGCACTACGGGTTCCTAAGACACTTTTATACTAGGCTAGGTTGAAGACTTTTCGATCTTCGAGGATAACTCGGGCATAGCGAGTGCTATAGAAGTGACATAATAACCACACGGACGAAGACCTATGGCGCTACTGTGGAAACGGCGTAGACAGTAGTGGCAGAGATACCTGCCGTAGTAGTGACGATAGTTTCTTTAAATGTCTAAAGGCCAGCGGTCGCTATCCTAGCTCTACACGAAAGATGCCAGACATATATGTAACGTACGCCTATACCGTCAGACCACAGGGCAAAAGATCAGGGCATTAAAAGCAATTCTAGCAATCAACGTAGGCGTAATAGCAGTATATATAGCGCAGAGCAGTGCCGCCACAACGGTTTGTTAACGACAACACAACGAGGTTGTTAGGCCGAGTCTCCATCAGGGTCTAACTCGTGACAGGCGCATACACTAAGCGTGCTAGAAAAAATACATATAAAACATGAGAAGAAAAAATAAAAGCAATATAAGATAGATACAGCTTATAAGCTAAACTATCTGCTAATTGATATAAAGTCATTTTTTTACGCTTTTCTTCACTGATTTCAAAGTCCTTTTATGCTGCCAGCTGGTCGATTGGCTGATGTGGTCGCGTTTGTGACCAGCATTCTCCAGGCGAAGGTGGTGGCGTTGCTGTTGCGCGAAAAATGGGGACTAACCACACCACCAATGGCTACTCGTTATCCCTTGTATTACCCGCTTGACAGTTGCATGCACCCCCCGTGTAGTTATCGCCCCCCTCCTATCTTCATTTTTGATTAGAATTGAAGAAGTTCGTGACTGGAAGGAGACAGGCGAAGACAGCTGCAGTGTGTCCAATAGTGTGAAACAATATACTACCAACTGATTTTTCTGACATCATAGGGCACAAGAAAGGCAATTTTGTTGTAAACAAATATCGCATTGCTAGAGTTATTATCGTGTTGCTGGGCAATTATCGTGCACGTGCCACGATGAGATACGTGCGCAATATGGTCATATACTGTCTCGTATACTATCTCACACACTGGACAGCTGTCCACAAAATGACTCAGATTCGGAGATTATGGGTATAGAGGGGATCATTGGGTACTCGGGAAGCCAGCCTGTTTTCCAAATGGTGGGACATGTTGTACCATCAAAGGCCTCTATAGGCAAGGCCATCAATATATTGACGTAACCACTTTCAAGGTGCATCATCCTATTCTTTAACTTACATCATTATTATTCGTAAAATGCATGAGACATGCATATATGACGTCGGTAACTATTACGTAGCCCACATGTCACAGCTGTCCACAAAATGACTCAGATTCGGAGATTATGGGTATAGAGGGGATCATTGGGTACTCGGGAAGCCAGCCTGTTTTCCAAATGGTGGGACATGTTGTACCATCAAAGGCCTCTATAGGCAAGGCCATCAATATATTGACGTAACCACTTTCAAGGTGCATCATCCTATTCTTTAACTTACATCATTATTATTCGTAAAATGCATGAGACATGCATATATGACGTCGGTAACTATTACGTAGCCCACATGGTGACATGCTAGCCATGTACCTGGAGCATCGAGCGATGTTTACGTATAAATACAGGTCATTATCACCCATTAATTCTCGATTGATTCGCAAACTATTGCTTGTTGATCTGTCGCCATGAAACTTGTCTCAGCCCTTGTTCCAATCACGCTCGCCCTTGGGCAAGCGATATCTATGGAAGCTACAAACGGAAACAATTGTGCGAAACACTGGGAGCTATGCGGTGAGGCTAACCGCTGCTGCCCTGGACTTCATTGTGTCGACCCTGGATTCTGCTTTTCAGACGAGGATATCCGGTGTCGGCGCGAGAATGAGAGTTGCGGAGCAGGAGAAAATGGCTGCTGCGTATGTACAATTTTATCATTCAGATGGACTTCTACGGTGTGCTAATATGTGAAAATCTAATAAGTATGGAACTCGTTGCGAAATCGTTCAAGGCTCCCCTAGATGTGTTAAGCCATGCCCCTCCGGACAGAAGTGTGGAAAGCTAGGGGATAGCTGTGGTCGGTGTCAAGGATGTTGTTCAAATTTAAGTTGTACTCGAGGCTCCTGCGAGCCTCGATAAGACTGGCGCTTGTATTTTATTAATACAGGTGGCAACAGGGCGAATTATACGTGGCGAAGTTATGCTAGAGAGGATTTATTAGTCAAAATTACTGAAGATTAGTTTGTGATCGGGGGCAAGTAGCCCTAGGTGCTGCGAATGTATACAGCGTGGGCCTATATTAGTTCAAGATCCTTTAGGGGCCATTCTGCGATTGCCACAATCGATTTATGTTTTGATTTCATTATAGGAAACGTTGCTCCCAGTTTCCGGTGTAGCGCACCCCACCATGGTACCCTTCAGATTTTTGCTTCCACGCAGCTACGACGATGGCATCTTTCATCTACATCACAAGGTATACCCTACCTTGCGTTTATAGACCAGAAAGATATCGGAATAAATTATAACAAATTTTCACAAGCTCTTGAACCGCACGCCAACGGCATGGCACTCGCACCACCAAATGTCGTCAGCGCTGACGATGCGCCGCGACGTGACGCCCCCGTGAACCCCATCTCGTTGGATAGCACACAGAGCCATCACCCGTGACAGCATCCCAGTGCGCACCCGCTCCTTCACCGGGAGCCGCAGGCCAGTTCTGCAGCAGTCTATTCGACCGTCAGCCGAAAAGCGAAAGCAATTGCTCAACAAGAACCCCTTCGCATCGCTTGCAACTAAGGATAAGGAGCCGATCACCCTTTCGCCGACGCCGAGGGTCTGATTGCAGAAGCCTAAGACCAACTGGATACATGCGCCAGCATCCTACGTGCGTATTCGCAGGCAATCGCAAAATGCGCCGAGCAATGCTCCTCCGGATACGGAAAGCACTTTGCGCAACACCTTCGAACAACCCTCCTTCACCAGCGCTCCTAATAGTCCAGACCATTAACTGGACAATTAGTCTGGACTGCAGTCTGGACTAATAGTCCATAGACTATCGGTCTGGTCTGCAATTCACAGACCAGACTGATGGTCCAGTCCACGCTCCTCAGATAGACTGTCCAGTCTATGTCAGCCAGACTGGACTGATGGTCTGGTCTGACTGAAACAGACTGACAGACAGTCTGGTCTAATGGTCTTAGACTAACTGCCAGACAAATAGTCTGCCCCAATTTTCCTGCACGCTCTTCGAGCCAATTGAAGCTAAACCCTAACGATATCAGAAATATGCTAGCCCTATTAGGCTTAGCGATTCCGATCTCTTGTTAATGGTGAAAGTCTAATTGGCTCAGAGAGAAATTGCGAGAGATTTTCAGTGCAGTAATTCCAACCTACACATGGATGTACATATATCTATCCATGCAATGGTATGAGTGTTTTTTTTTTCATCAGTATATATTTTAGCCCCGGCACCACGGATGGAATCGAACATGTGGAACCTCACAGCCAGTATCTACTGTCAAACCTACAACAAAAATCATTCTTCTTCTTCTTCTTCTTCTTCTTCTTCTTCTTCTTCTTCTTCTTCTTCTTCTTCTTCTTCTTCTTCTTCTTCTTCTTCTTCTTATTTAACGTCTATGGTGTAGCTCTAGTGTAAGCAAAAAGACGTGCTATCTATTTTAACAGATGAATGTGTCGCCGTTCCAGGGAGCATGACGGGGCGCGTCTAGGGACGTGTCTACATTCTCACTAAGGGCTTTAAAAATAGCTATATAACCTAAGTCTCCTCTTATAATAGTAGCTACGCGCTAATTAAGATAGAACTATTTCTTCTTAATTAGTAGTCCTTATTAGGAGTGGCTTCTATTAGTAGAGAGCTACTTATATTATATTATAGCTTTATTATGCTATGAGGCTTATTAATGCGTATTTCCACATAATAAAGGAAATATTAATTAGTGGTTTTATAAGTACATAGTTTACGGCTACTTAGGTGATTCATTCGTCTCTTAGTCATTAGTTAAGAGCGCCTTCCGCTCCTTAGTATCGTTTATTGATCTTCGCATAATAGAAGTCAGCGAGTTTTACATAGGTTTAAAAGGTCAGAACCTGGCCATGCCGCAACGTGGGCCACACCCACGCACTGCAGCGCCATCCTCCCAATCCGGGCGACCGCGACCACGGCCGCTGCGTGCGCGACTGATGTTTTTTCTGAGGCGCTGGCTCCACGGTCTTGTACCTTGATGCCCCGAATGGTTAGCTGCTGCTGCAGCTCCGCCCACTCATTTTACCGTCGCCCGACTGTTGGCAAAGATGCTTTTATCCTTGCCTCCGCATTTCTCGCACATTTGCAACCTGCGAGACCATCCAGCACACTTTGTGGAAGCAATTTAACCACCGACTGTGATATGAACCATACGCAGCAAAGATTCCAATACAGCGACAAACGTGCGGCATCTCTTAGAGCAAGCGTGCGGCCGCCTGCTCTACCTAGCCCCTCGTGCTTTGCACCTCTCGCCCTCCTGAAAATCGCTCAGGCATAGGGTGATGCTCGTGTTCCGATCTACGCGGCGCGTCTCTCATTTGCCTTCCCCCTGCATCACAGACAGCAGCGTTGCGCTATTCTCTCATCTGACAATTTACAAAATGGCGGAGTGCTCCGATGTTTCGCAGCGGTGCCACAGGCGCTCACTGCTAACGCTCCCAAATGACATATTGCAATTCATACTGGACAATCTGAGTCGCCCTGACGACAACAGTTTGTTGCAAACCTGTCACTCGGCGTATAAACTCAACAAAAGGCTCTACAACAACGACATATTATTCTATGCAGCAAAATGGGATGAACCGGAGCTAGCCGAAATAGCACTGAGAGCCACGAAAAATGTTAACAAGCGGGAGCCGGAGCGCAAAGTCACCGCGCTTGCCATGGCTTTCGAAAACGGCTCTGACGACGTCGCCAAGCTAATACTTGGGCACGATGACATCGATGTGAGCTTCAAAACGAACGGCGTGCCATTATTCGACTGGGCGGCTTGTAAAGAAAAGGACCTCTGGAGCATGCTATTAGAACGCACAAATGACATCAACCTCAATGAGCGATGGCCTAGGGGAGGAGGCACGCCTTTAACAGAGGCCATTGACGCTGGCAACACAGAATTGGCTCGCCTCTTACTGGAACGACAGGCTGACGCTTTTACCAGAGGTGGCTTTCAGAACATGACGCCTCTTGAGCATGCTGCGCGAACGGGCAACGTGGAAATAGCCAAACTTTTCTTGCAAAGCAATGCAAAGGCGCAGATCAAGAACTCCCCGGGCGTGCTTGCCATAGCAGCTGAGAGTGGCAGTGTGGAAATGGCGGAATTGTTATACAACAACGGCGCGTGCGTGAACGAAGAATACCCTTGCTGGACGGCTGAGGATATAGAATGCGCTAGCGAGACGGACGGGAGCGAACAGTCCGCCAGCACGAACGAGAGTGAACCATATGATGACGAGTGTCGATGGCCAAACCGCGGCCGGACGGCTCTTGTCATTGCCGCAAACGGACGGAGAGCGCATCTTGTTGAGTGGCTGTTAAACCGCGATGAGATACAGCTCAACAGCACCATCTCACAAGATGCTTTATCTGAGGCAGTGCTGAGGAACGAGGATGAGTGTCTGCTGAGATTATTGCGGTCGCCCAAGGTCAGCGTGGCCGACGAATGGCTTGGGAAGCTACATCGGAATATGCCCAACCCCCACCTCTATCAAACTCGGTCGATTTTAGGATTGTGTATTGGAAAATCAGCGGCAGAGTATCGGCAGGCTCTACAAGGTACACAGCTAGAAGCACGGAAGACTATACTGTAGCAGACTACGGAGACCTTTAATGCCCAATCTCAAAACTTGCAGTGAAGTGTAGCGATCAAGCTATTAGCATTAAGACATCGCAAGGCATTATTCTGAGCATAAACAGCGTGAGCCAGCCGCGCCTCTTTGATGTAGACTCGTCTGCGACTACCAGTAGTCTTTCAACACCGTTCCACATTTCCTCACCACTATACTGAATCCCAAGCGCATAGCAGTGTTCTCGCGGCCCAGAGTCCTTACTTTTCCAAGGCATTGCTAGGCAAGTACACTGGACAAGATGGTCACAATGTTGCGGCTCGATTTATCGAAAATGAGAACCGAGAATTCAGTTTCTCCGAAAGAAGCGTTCAAGCATATGCAAGAGTAATTCAATACATGTATCTACGGAATTACTCTGACGAGTCCGATACGGAACTGAATGCGCCAGGCAAGTTTCGAACCGAGTGACTGCTGTTCGGACAGTAACAATGTACAGATGATGAGAAACTCACACGAGATGTGCGAGTGTACCAATTAGCGGATTATTTCGGCATCGATGATCTTCAAGTCTACGCTTTGGAAAAACTCAAGACCAAGGCCAAAAGCTTATGGACGAGCCAGGGGTTTATTGACTGCATACCAGAGGTATACGCTTCGACCACAGATGCTCAATGTCAGATGAGGCGAGCAGTAATTGACATTATCTGCGAGCATTCGGAAGACGATTGGAAAGAGCTTGAAGGACCTCCTGCGCGAGGGGGGCATTTCGCTGTGGACTTGCTGGATCGACCATTCGTCCGCGATCGGCTCAAGTCTGGCTGTTTTGAAAATCTTTGAGCGAATCGAACGAAAATTTGGTCGATACATAGTGTCTTTGTGTATTCATAAAGCATCTATACCTCCCCAATTGAATGCTTCATTTATGGCAGCAGCTCGTTGGAGGAATTCTACGTAAGTTGACGAATTTGACTTGATAAAGCGCCGACTGGCTACGGGCTACGCCGTGTGCAGGCACGAAGGCTACTCCGCACTACACCTAACAACGCTGGAAACGGCAAGTGACACTCTCGACGAGGGGGAAAGGATACAAATAATGCTCGCAATTATAGGTGTAGAGAGTTAACGGACTTTGTTGCTGCTTTTGACGAGACATTTGAAATTCGTCGTCAGAGTCCGGTCAAGGGAAGCCAGAACTTCCGTACGTCCGTAAAAACCAGCAGATGATAGTGGTTCAATCTCTTGATGGCAGAAGGACGCAGTACAGCCTGAGTCGTAGTGAACACATGTCGGGCTGTCTTACTGTCGGTCGGTATCGATGCCGTTGATGGTAGCAGTAGAAGCGATTGATGCGACTGCGATACTGCAATCGCAATTGCTCCATTTGACCCCCTAAGGTTACCTCTCCGCGTCTGGGCTGTGACGGAGCTAGCGGTGGAGATGGCTAAGAGTGCGCTGGTGGCGCAGAGCCCTAGGGGAAAGACACGTAATACCATTCTGGCGCGGCTGCTTTTAGCCTTGCAGGAACACTCAAAGTACATGCGCGTTGTCTGCATCCAGCCCTGCCGTGCAAAAGCCAGACAATGTTTGATTGCGGTCGGCGCACAGAGCACGGCAGCTAGCGGCCTGGGCGATGGTGTGTCCGGCAGGACCCTGCAAGCATGCCAGGCGGACTGGCCTTGGAAGCGGTGTATATGGCACGGTTGGGCCGCCCTCGCATTGTACCAGCGAGCGCGCTGCTCTGGGCAGTACAAACGTATAATTCCATGGTACTACTTGTCGTAGAAAACTGGACAGGCATACTGAGCCGTCTGCGACCTCTTGTGGCGAAACACTACAAGCATCTTTTGATTGAAAGTAGAGTGTACACTTCTCCCTATCGAAACTACGTCGCATGAGAATACGGCGGGCAGGGGGCTTTTGTGCAGTCAACCAGACAAATTTTGATAGAGACAAGCTATGTTCATTATATTATACGGCTCTCCACTTAAACATCAAAGTGATACAAAGTCTCATTTACTATGTCAAAACTTATGTCAATGTGCCCATTCTGGCAAGCCGACGGCGACAGGGCGTCAAGCGCCGTGTAGGAAAAGTCCAGGCCGGCTGCACCGTTCGGGTCCCATGTAGAATCGGAGCCGTGGGCACAGCGCTCGCAACCATCGCCGATGAAGAAGGGCGTGTCGGACACCACACCATTGACCGTGACAATGACCCTCTTGCCACAATATTGAGCGCGGCCCGCTTATGTCTTCAGCGGGAGGTTGCTCATAGCCACGAGGTTGTTGGTATTGATGTCGTTGAGCGACAGGGCCGAATTGAAGTTGCACATAACGCTCCCCTGGTTCTGAAGGCTGAGATCAGTACCACAAGTCTGCGGCTGTTGGACGTCATAGTAGTATGTGCCGAAGCCCTTCCCATGAAGGATTACATGCTTGGCAGATGCCGCGGCGGCCAGAGCAACAGTCTCAATGGCAGCGGTAGTCACTTGCATCTTGCGATTTGTGCCCCAAGTATAGTACAGTACGACCCAAAGGCAGATATTATATCCTCTCTCGTCTAAGCCCAACCCGGCTCTTGGCTGTGTCGGTCGCTTCTCTTGCGGCGGCCAGGTTGGCCACAGGTTGCTTTTCGACTCAAGCACTGGTTGACCAATGGTCCAGTTCTAGCGGATTGATGAGCATTGCTGCCAGCTTTCTCTACGCCGGAAAATTCTGTGATTTGCATAGGTAGCTTGAGGGCTATTTTCCAAGTGTTTGGGGTGCTATCTACCGCGACCGAACCGTCGCCAGTTATACTCGCCACGGATAAGGCTTCACGCATGGCGAGAAGCCTACAGGAGGTCTTTGGCTTGTCAACTGTCAAGCGTCCCGTCCCAAGCGTATATTGTGTCGTTAATCGAAATGCGCCAATGTTTGGTTTCTATCTTTTGTGCATAATCGGGTTCCTCCCTTGAAAACAAAAAGTCGACGCACCTATCTAAGGCACTAGTTTCTTAGCGTCAGGGTCTGGAAACACGAAACACCACTAATAAACGCTTGTTTTTAGCTATCCCAGCGTACGCTAACTTTAAAGAATTGTGGTGACTTAAGCAGCCACTACTATGCCGTAGCTTGTGCTCCACGGAATTTTAGTTACGCTTATAGCGTCTGAGTCGCGGCCAAGAATAGCCCCGTCACAACCCTTAGCCACTCTATTCCCCGCCATAATATTCTCTATCTACTGTTGCCGTTACCCAGGGTAATGTCAATCCTACACGGGGCACTTCGGCGCCAGCTTTTATGCTTTTCGCTTCCCACCATCCCCAACAACTCCTGCAAAAGATGTGACCTGCGATCGTCAGCGGCCTGGGCGCGAGCGACCAACGAAAGACGGCTTATCGCACGGCGTATACAGAAGGTCGTCCGCGAAATCACAAACGGGGCATTTAGGATTTGGGGTTTCAGTGGATGTCCGCGCAGTCGATGTCATCGACGTTTTTTGGCTGTGCATGTTGCTAGCCCCCACTGCAGTTCCACTCGTAGCATGAGCAGCGGCTTTCCGCTCCCCATGAGTTCATTGGTTGCGGTGCCTGACGCTGGACTGGCATCAGCAGCGACTTTCTGCTGCTCAGGCTGCTTACGCTCGCAGCGGTTTCACTCTGGACATGAGCAGCGGCTTTCCTCCCCCATCAACTCATGGAATATATCGCGAGTACCTGGTGTTGGGACTGGCATGAGCAGCGGCTTCTGCCGCCCAACAACTCCTAGCCACATGCTGCGAACGCTGGCTGCTTGGGTACCCTTAGCGTGGACTGGTAGCTTGCTGCTCCACCAACATAGAACACGCAGCGAACGTAGCGCTGGACTGCCATCAGCAGTGTCTTTTTGCTGCACATGCTGCACATGCTGCACACGCCGGCTACTCAGCTCGACCATGGCATGGGCGGTGGCTTTCCACGCCATTGACCCGTTGCTCTATGCTGCCCACCGAACACCAGCTGCGATCTCACCCCAGGCATGAGCATCGACTTTCTGCTGCCTACATGCACCGAGAACGGCAAGTGGGTGCTCCGGCCTGCACTCCACCGGAAGTTAGCGCGCCAGCTTCGCGTGTCCAGTTCTTCATTGACTCGTTTGTGCGCAAAGCTTTGTGAGTTCAACATCTCACTTGTCTTACTAGTTAGCTATTAGCCTTCAGCATGTTCGCTCTGGCTGACCTGCTGAACCCGCCGCCGTCACAAGAAGGGCGAGCTCCCGAGGCTGTGATGGTTGAAGCGTACGCTAACTGCGGTTGCCTGCCTACAGTACCCGACATCGCTAACCTTCCATAGTGATGCGCCAGCCAGCTCCGATCCAAACACAGCAAACGAACAGATACTGTCGAATGACGCAAAATCGCCAAAACATTCTGCGCAGACCAGGAAAACCGCGTCGCTAATAGGATCAGCAGTGTCGAGCGAGACTGAATCGTCGAGCCTACCACCTCTGCCAAGCGACGTTAACACGCTTGCTTGTCTAAGCCAGCATGAATTGTCGCCGGGCAAGCAACCGCGAGCAGGCAAATCTATTTCGAAAAGGACGATTTACTACGATGGCCGAGAATGGGAGTACAAAGGCTACAAGTGGGTCAAACAGGGCATTCTGTCCTTGAGACTGATGCCTGTCGGATCGAACGAGATAATTGAGTTGGTCCACGAGAGAGACGTGCAACTTGATAATCAGAAGGGCCTTCTCGAGCTATGGAAGGGCATCGGCCGACCTAAGCCTAAGAACAGAATGTACCAGCCATTGAGGATTCTTGACGAAACAGAGGATGAGAAATTCGAATTGCAATGGACAGGTTTCGACGAGGAGTCGTACTCACTAGAGCCAGTATCAAAAATGTGGAGAGTCGCCCCGGGTTTAGTGGATGAGTACTACGACAGGCAAGCACAAGGCGAAGCGAGCCATGCCGTCAAACACGGTGGAAGACGCCCAGTTAGGCGGCCACAGCTTCCACCAGGCCCAAGATGTAAACCTGCACATCGCCCACGAGCCCGCGGCGGTAAAGGACCCTCGGCAAGGCGGCGGATTTGACCAGCAGAGGGTTGCAATTGCCGCAGTAGTCGACCAGACCCGCTTGAATATGTTTGGGCTTGGTGGGAGCTGTCAGCCGCCAGAATTCAACTCTGCCTTCGCACACGCGCATGCAGGCAGCTGTCAAGGTCATCTTCGTATGGGCCCCGTCTGCAGCTAAACAGACCATGGCCACAATGTACCTCCTTATCGAGTCACCGGGCTCTGCACGGTCAAGAGGCCCTGACGCTTTCACACCATGACAAAAGATGCCGCCATAATCTGGTTCGCTTCTGAAAAAGGTGCGGCCGACTATAGTGCAGTGATGACCGTGTCTTCATCTTGTGACTTCTCTCAAGTGACGCTCATGAGGCACACAGGTGTGCGTCGCAACTCCATTTCTAGAATGATGGCCTTGTGTAGACTTTGCTCACAGGGACGCTGGTCACTTATTAATACAAATTTTATTTCAGGTCTTAGCAGTACAATGTTTCAACATTTTGCCTCCTCAGCCGCGCCGGGCTGGTCACCAGGCGGACGTTTTTCCCTCAGCAAGCGATCAAGCTGCTGCAAGACTCCGCTCTGATCATTCAACGAAGCGCTTCGATACTGTATGACGAATCCCGCACTTGCATCGAATGTTTCCACAAATTTTCTCGAAACCAAGGCTCGGTACAGAAAGATCTCTGTCTTGCTCATGCCAATGGCCCTCACCCACGCACTCAATTGGTTCGGTTCACCGCTCCTCAACATCTCCTGCGCCATCGCTGCCATAATCAATGCTATTTGCGCGTCCTCTTCTGCTTTCTTGGGCTTGATGCGCCGTTGCTCCTCAGCGATACGTCCTGTGGTTTCCTTCTCTCCTTCGGCTTTTTGTAGAAGAGTTATGATGTGCGTCTCCTTCCTGTTTTGCAGCTCCGCAAAGTCGGTATATGCTATTGCTGAATCTGCGTCTGAGTCTCGGAAGACGCCATCTGTAGCCACCATCGACGCGGCATGTCCATATCGTAGCTGAAGCTTCTGTTTTTGCCCTCGCCTCCATGGCCGCACTTCGTACGGCTCAAGCAGCGCTTTTATTGCGTATAGCTTAGCGACGCCGTAGCGCTTCAACTTTTTCGCGGTGCTCAGCTGTGCGGCCTGGAATTGAGGTGGCACCTCACTTTCGTTCTCCGTCCACTCGAAGCTTATGCCAAATATGTCCTTGTCCATTTCGCTGCAGTATAGCGAGGAGGTAGACGTTGCGCCCCAAAGGAGTTCACCGGACGTGAGTGGCCTGGCGGCGCTTCGCCCGCTGTAAGGCGCATGTTTTCTTCGTTTCGATGCTCTGTCGTCTGCGGGATTGCGATGGCGCGTTCGCTTCGACCCTCCCCTTCCGTCCACTTGTAGTGGCTGACCCGGCAGAGCCATGATGGGTCCTTCTCTGAATCGTTCCTCGGTCGTTATGGTCTACAAGTGTCCTTGGATGACGCTTGTGCTGACGTCTGTCGATGTTGAGGGTGGCGTTGATCGCGTTTGCCCGACTTTTCACAGCACCGGTACCCACGTGACAGCGCGCGTATATTGCGACAAAGGAGACATGCCCCGCACTCCCCACATCGCAAGCCCATGTGGACATTGCATTTTGGACGAGGAACATTACCGCAGTTCTCCCGCACGACAACGTGAACTCGGTAGTAGTCTCTGATCTGTTATCCATCCCCGTTTCTACTGAAGTCATAGCCATGTCCCGCGATCCTGATCTCCCTGAGACTGTTGCGCAACTCGTTACCCCGCGGGGCCTTCGCGTTCTATCGAATCTTGGCAAGCTGGGAGCCTCTGCCAGCAGATGGAACCACGAGGAGCTGGTTGCATTCAGGGTCGTCAAGTGTGCTGCCTCTTGGCATAAGCGTTTCTTACCGCCTTTGCGCTACAATCATAAGCGATCTTGCCCGATCTGCCTCCCAGAGAGCTCAAAGTCGCAGAAAGTTGATCTCGACATGATTGCTCATCTTCGTGAATCTTTTCCCCGACTTCGCACTGCTTCCGAATCTTCCCTGTGCGACCTGCCCGCCGGCCGCTTTCTCCTCGCACTGGTCAAATTAATTCGATCCGATGTTCGAGATCCAATGCGGGAATATCCCGCTCGCGAAGGTGCGGGTGACAAGCCAGCCGATCCAGGTTTCGTGCCATCCACCACGATTCCATTCCCAGAGTCTTCTTCTCCTGCAGGGGCCTCTCCGTCTGAGTATTGTGGTAGTCACGCTAGCGTCACGCTGGACGATGACCAGAATGAGTCCCGCGCCCGCAAACCAGAGTTACTCGTGGCCGAGCTGGCGAAGGAACTCTTCTACCTTTCCTTGTACTTGGTCCTGAAACAATCGCATCCAGAGGAAGAGTTTTGCTTTCGCCCAGAAAGCCATTCGTCAACGGCACTGATTGCTCTCCAAGCTTTTGTCGGTGCCGATGATGGCGGTCTATGCAAAAAGAGTCTCGAGTCCGGCTCCTGGATAGTCGTTCACCCGTCTCTCATGGTGGGCGAATGCAAGCCAGCATCCCAGGCCCTTTTTTATGACAACCGTACCGAAAGATATTTCCCTGTCTTGACCATCAAGGCCTTCGCCCAAGTCGTCGGGGAAGCTGTTGCGACGTGGAAGCAGTACAATGATACAGAACTATTCCCTGCTGGGTTCGGGCTCCCTTCTCTTTGTCGCTCGCCACTGGACCTCGGTTCGCAGCTAACCAGCCCGCCCCGTGTAGCCTCTACTCGTATGTTTGCAATGGAACATTTATCCGTTTCTTCCACTTTGACTTCGGCTCACACTACGCCGAATACTTGAACGCAACTACGGCGAATGAGCAACTGGATGTTGTCCGAAATCATCCAGAAGAAACATGCATTCGCGTATCTAGCACGAAGTGGCTAGATCTCGAGAATAATCAAGACGTTCTTCTCTCGATTTGCCACATACTCACTCGATTGAGAGTAGAAGAAGGTGAAGCCTCGGATCTGTCGGAAGAAGATCATGAAGCGGATCGTCAGTTGGCGGCTACACCAGAACGAATGGACGTATCTTCCGGATCTGATGGTTTCGACGTGTGAAGGACGTTTCCACAGGTTCATCGCGGCTCTAGAAGGGGATGCCAACGGGAGTTTGGTGCCCTCACGTGTGCGCTGCATGTATCTCTAACTATGGTGGCTGTGCTGCAAGGTGCTACGGTGATGGCCATGCCACTCTCATTCTTTGCTTCCCATGTCGCACGCAAGCGTGAATTGTCGCCATGTGCACAATGATACAACGTAGTCAAGCGGTTTGTCAGTACGGACAGGGTATAGAGGGGCAGACTGCGCTGTGACGAGTGCCCTCTCTGGCGTCTTGCCGCATCAAATACCGCCAATATATGGCAGATGATATCCTTGCGCGTGATTCCTCGTCTCGTCGGGCGGTGCCATGTCTGGTGCGCCAACATGGGCACGCTCCGCAAAACGCTACGGACTCAGCCACAGGCTTCACACGTATCCCAGGCGGCCGGAGCGTCTGACCCGTGTACCGCCGGGGAGCGTTGTCCCTGTTGTCATGTGCCTCGACGCAATTATGTCAACCATGCATGTACCGCAGGCGAAGTGACAAGCCACGGTCAGCTGATGCTGTGTTGCGCCACGATCACCCTAAGGCACGCGAACGAGAAACCCAAGAAGGAAAGATACTGGATGATGAAGGCGACCCTATCGAGGATGATAACATCAGTTATTCAGAGGTCGCACAAATTTTACCGCACTCATTGGTCCGCGTTAGATCGGAAACAGAAGAATTGGTAAGTCTTCAACGTTGCGTCTACTGCTACGTACTCGTCACTCTTCTTATTTTTGTCAGTCTTTACAAGGTTCTGCTCCTCCTACCGCGACCTCCTTATTTCCTAGCATCTCCATCACTCTCGCACATTCCTGTTTATTTGTACTGTTCTCTCGTTTCTCTCACTTGAAGCGTTTTGCATGCCTTCATCTGTGCTGCGCCACTACTACACTTCTAGAGCGAGTCCAAAAAGACCGACCTGGAGATTCTCAAAATGTTCGACAATGACGTTGCTCATCTTACCAATGGCGCGGACGCTGACCAACCGCACAATGCTATAACTCTGACTCTGGATTTGCATCGAGCCCTTGGAATTTCAACGTCTACTGCACGCAAATCGCCAACCGCCCGCATACCTATGAAATCAGGTCATTTCGAGGGATTGGATTCCAGAGAATGCTGCCTGTCACAAGGGCGCTGTATCAGCAGATCAAAGCATCAACCCACCGGCGCCACGCCTCCTCGCTCTACACCACGCTATCGGACACATCTTGCACCTTTCAGGTGCGGGAGAGCATAAAGACGATATTTTTCGCAAGTTGGAGGATCGAATGGTGCAATGTGATGGGTCGACGCCTTTGGCAGAACTAGTGAGTTGAGAATGAATGGATGGAATGCCACTTCTGTGAACTCATAGAGTAGAAGTCAAATTGGCGAGGACAGTCTCATTTCCAGAAGCTCATTTTGCTGCAAGAAATCATCGGCGTATGATGTGATGCGTAGAGGGGACGGCCGGAAATGCATCCCTCCTGGTATAAGCTGGGCTACAGTCAGTGTAGACAGGCTTGCAATTGTCCACCGAATTGGAATTCTCTTCACGTCGACATGGGCTGCTACTCAAAAATGTAAAGACGGCAGGGTAAACCCTCGGGGTATCATGAATTATAGACAGAAGCCTCAGGCCAGCCCAAGATCTTTTTGCAGCTCCCGGTTGACGTTGGCCAGAAACTCGCGACTATTGGACTGCGTGACGTAGCCATCAAAGCTGAAGTCGTCTGGTCGTTGCCTCTTCCTCCCCCTCAGCAAATCTTGCACCACGTCCTCCTCCGACCAATACTCTTCGTCGTCGTTGACGCAGCCCTGCGTTTCGTTCCCGTTACGGGTTGGTCGCCGTCGCTTAGACGGGTCGCCTGCGGGCGGCGCAGTCTGCAACGCATCTCCGGAAGAGGGCGTCATGGGGAGGCTCGGCCGTCCGCTTAGCGGAGTGCTGCCTCCGCTCGACGGACTCACGAGGCTGATGGCCGAGCTGCTTCTGTTGGTGGCGTCAAGCGATGATAGAATGATATTTGGGCGCTCGGCGGCCATGTTCTCGATGCAGCACATGTCGTAGTGGTGAGCAAGCGCACTACGGTCAACCCAGGGTGGGATTTGCGCCTTTCGTCCGTGATAGAGTTCAAGATCCTCGAAGGGGACAAAGACCCGGATACGAAGCGTAGTTGGGTGGATGGACAAGAGGCGCGCATCAAAAAAGTCATGTATATGCTTCATGAGTAGAATACCATTGCCGGGACTCCACGTCTTCTCCCATGCCTGGCACAGCCGTCGCGCGCTGTCCTGGGTGGTATCGCTCGGACCCCCCAAAGGGTACAAATGGTAGTGCTACTGCGGCACAATGTAGCAGGCTTAGACGCCGGGGCCGATAGGCTGCAGCGCGCTCCAAGGCCGGCCGCCGCCCGATATGGCACAGCAGCTAGCCTGGGCGATGCAGGCCATGCGAAAATCACTGATGGTCTTACGAGCCGCGTCAATGTTCATGTCCATGTCGGCGGGGGCGATCATGTCATAGCTTTGGTTGTCGGGGCCACCGGCTGCATCGTCTGGTTTGTTAGGAGAGGTTGCGCCGGAGCGCTTCGGCGGAGACTGGGAGCGCGCTTTCGCTTTACGTCGAAGGGGCATAATGTTGAGACGAGGGTCGGTCGAAGATTTATTGTAAGGGAGGAAGGCGGGGTGATGGCGACGGCGGGGGTCAGGGAGGCTGTAAACGCATTTGGCTGGGACCCTGTGAGCAGAGGGTGGCATAACAACCGGACCAGGAATGACGAACCTCGTATATGATCTTTAAAGGAACCAGAAATATTGCAAGCCTTGTGATGCACAATGTGGTAGGTGACGGTTCGCCGCCTCGTGGCGCTTTCAGAGGCTAGACCAGGAACCAGCTCGTCAAACCTCTCACTTGTGATGGATGGATGATTGACAGGGGAATCTGCCTCGTCTGGCGTTTCCGTGAGCGCGAATGCAATGTCGAACCATGGCTTTTCGTTGATGTTGGCTTGGTCTTGGTTGCTGTCGCTATTGGCGCTGTCGATGAGGCTGGCGGCATTGACGCTGTTGGCAGTATTGACGCTGTTGACGCTGTTGATGTTGTCAACGTTGTCGACGTTGTTGAGCAGTTTTCCGCCGCCTGGATAGTCAAAGCAGAGGGCCAGCTCAGCGCACAAGTCGCCAAACGTAACCGTCGGCTCGCGCGGGTTCTGGTAGATACCCCCCAGATACTGTTGGTTGGCAATGGTGAGGATGACGTTCCATCCACCGGCGCGCATCGGAGCCGTGACCGCGCTCGTCATGTTGACGGTGTCGTGCTTGCGATATATGCCAAGGGATGCATGCTTTACTGATAAAGTATTTGATGAATCTACACAAGGCGCGTCCTCCGGTGTGAGGGGTGTATTTTGGGTGACTAAGCCAGTTGCCCCTGGTTGGCTGAACAACGGCGGCATGAGTGGCTGGCTCAACAGAGCGCGAGGCGAAAGACGACGAAGACAAAAAGAGAAGTATCAATCTTAAGAAGAAAAGATGATGTATGATAGTCAGGCCTGTGGCTCGGCACGTCGGACACTTCCTTTCGGCTTTCCCCTGCCCCAACAAACGCTGCAAACGACGTGGCCTGCATAGTCAGCGGCCTGGAACTGGTTGCGCATT
The DNA here is from genome assembly GCA_030777785.1 of Beauveria caledonica. Classification (NCBI taxonomy): domain Eukaryota; kingdom Fungi; phylum Ascomycota; class Sordariomycetes; order Hypocreales; family Cordycipitaceae; genus Beauveria; species Beauveria caledonica. Next base: position 86,065 of record JAPFSE010000022.1, on the reverse strand, counting down.
CGGGCTGCCTACCGCATGGCGTAAACAGAAGATCGTCCGCGTCGTCGCAGACGGGGCAGTGTCTCCAGTCATACTGCTTCACAAACGTGTTCTGCCGCAGTCAGAGTTGGGCCGTTTGCCTGTCGGCCAAGGAGTGCTGCCTCACCGGTCTGCCCAGGAAATTCTGAATGCCCGCGCAGTCGATGTCGTCGGCCTCGCCCGCCAAGGCGCAGACGAGGCACACGCGCCAGTTGTGCACCCGAAGCAGCGACACGATGTCGGCGCACTCGTCGCAGAGAAGCTGTCTCTGTCAGAACCTCGGCCTGCTTGGGCGTTCGTACCTACATGTCCATCTATGCGGTGTTTCGGCCCGTCGTCGAGAAGCGCTCGGCAGTTGAAGCAGAGCTGCTCGACCCCGGTCAGGTCCACGACTGTCTTGAAGTGGTGCATAGCACAGATCCCTCGCCGCAGTGGCAGCAGAGGGTCGGTCGACTAAAATGCTTTTCCGGCCGTGGCCTTGTCGGGCGAGGAGCCGGAACCTGACGCCCAAGGCAGCAATGCGAATTGCAGCAACGGCATCCGCTCTGGCCACGGTCTATGTCGTCCGTTGTTTTGCGCGGCTGGGTCTGGCCGTGTGTCACCGCACCCAGTCGCCAATGTTCGCCCAATAGATAGCGTCGCCCGACAGACAGCGCTGGGTTGTACAGGATCCGCTGAACGGCAGAAGCATTCCGAGCCATCCGAGCCACCGGCTGTGCTGTATGTGCAGTGCACCACTTGCAGCGGAGGGCAGCGAGAAACGGCTCGGCACGAGGGATATTTATAGCACGGCTACCGCGCGGCGCCAGAGCGGCGCCCCAGGACGGACACGCGGAAAGGAACAGGCCAACATGACTACACATCTACTAATAAACCTCGCGAAGCAGTTGCTGTGCGTCATCGTCATCGTGACGACCTTTATCATCGTCATAAGCAAAACTGCTGACAAGGAAGGCTTCTTCCACTGGACGGCATGGGCTTCGTATGACACAAGACGAGGCTTAGGAGATCTCCTCCAGTCGGCGGGGTCGGATGTGGCTAAGTCGCTATTCACGTCGGCGCGCATTAGCATATCTCACATTTGCGGTAGCATGGCCGGCCGCGACGAGATATGTATCGCATTTAACGTCTTTGTCTGCATCGCCGCCGCCATCCTCTTCTTCTTGCTGCTCTCGCTTGCGTTTTGCGTTGCTATAGCTGTGATGGCTAGCCCACCCCGCTTCGTGAGCGGGGTCGGCGTCTTTTGCCGGAGGATCGGACTCGCGTTTGTCGTGGTGGGCTTCGCGTTCGCGATAGGCACGCATGAAATTAGCGCACAGCTGCAGTAAGCCCTCGGTGGCTAGTTGAAGACTGGGGTAGCATGGGTTGGGGCAGCCGTTACTCTCGTATTTTCCATCTTTGGACTGGCCGTGGACGCCTACTTCTAGTACGGCGACCGTAGGATGCCTACCCCGCAGGAAGGTGAAGCTCGTTTTGCGGATGAGCGCGACGTTCGTGGCGTGCGGGACGGCGGCGGCTACGCATCGTAAGCTCAGCAGAACTGCAAGTGGTCGGTACGGTGCCGGCTCATAAGATCAGCACTGTGAGACGAAAGGTCTTAGTGGCCAAAATACACCGTAAACATCAATGTAGTAGTAATTTTAGTTTCGCACCCCGTATTAGCGCAAATTGGTGACTGCGATGTCAAGTGTAGAGAACAAGTGTAGAAAAGAGTGACAGACGAAACCGGCGCAAGGCGACTAACTCGTGGGCGTCCCGTGAAGTGGCCGGCGGCGCTGAGACTCTTTTCAGCGTGTTGCGCAAGCGTTCCGCCATGCCTCACCCAGATAGTCCCGAGTAAGTGGCTTGCACGTTCCACAGCCGAGAACAGCTGCCACAATTCTTGCTCATTTCAATACACGACACTCGTTAGCTTCTATCTACAGCCAGAAACTACTGCAACAGCGACCTACATCCGTTACTGCATACTGTCCAGGGTAAATGAAGGCATCAGGAGCTGCATTCCGCCGCCTGTGCTTGTGTGTGTGTGTGTGTGTGTGTGTGTGTGTAAATTAACGTCTTTTGCTGCGCCCTAGAGTAGGCTTTAAGACGTGCTATCGAGCTATCAACAGACTGCTGTTACATGATTGCACCCACTTAGTAGGTTTCCACAGAACGCGACAAGTCACGCTCATGCTCTCAACGGAATACCCCCGGGGAATTCCCCCATCTAACCGTCCTCCAGCTGTAGCAGTTTCGCGCCCGAAGGCAAATGGTTGTCGGTATCGATACCCGTCAGCGGGATCACGATAATGTTTTCATGTGCTTCCTGGACTGCCTCCAGCTAGAATTCTCTCATAGGAAGAGGGGAAAAAACCTATGCTATAGTATAGCTCGGGAAAACCCTCAACAGCAAGAAACAGTGCGCAGGAAGCGTGTGTTGCCTTTCCAGTCCTTATACAAGGACTCCTAAGGGCTTTTTTTGTCGCGACGAGCGGCTCAAGAGGAATATGAACTCTCCAAAGTTCTCCTTTTTGTGGCTGCTAGGTCATGCTAGCGCATAGCCATCAAAACCGCAGGTCAGTGGGCCTGTAAAAACGCCGCCACTAACAGCTGCTAACAGCTGCAAAAGTGGAAGAATTTTTACAGGGGAGAGTTGCCGCCTGTGCTTGCGGGTCCTCGGAAAACCCTTCAGGGTAGGCTGGCTAGTGGAGCGGCATCCGGATCACGATGCACGACGCGGGTACCGACAAGTAGCCATATTCTACCTTGATAACTTTGAACTGTATGGCTTCCGGCGAATTGTGGTGAAAACGGGCCCTTCCGTCACGGATGCATTGGTGCTACGGGCGGTCTATTTTGTCCCTCTTGATGTGCACACCATTCCTCGGTTTCTACGCCAATTCGGGCTGCCTCGTTGGACCTCTAAATATAGCCGGGCCGTGTTCCGCCGCCGATCGTCTATTCCCATTGGCCCAAATTTGTCTTCCTCTAGAGGGTCCACTGCTCCCGTGGAAATTAGCCAAAATACACCCCACTAAAATTACTATGTTAAAAACCCGCGACACCCATAACGGTTTGGTTTGGTACATGGACCCGATGACTCCATCGGCCAATGTTCCCCGATCTGTACCCTAACTGCTTGGTTTCTCACGAAACAGGAGCGCATTCAAAAGGAGATCCACCCACTTTAATAAGTTATAGTAACTAACTAAAAACTACCGACTGTCGGCAGCATCTCGCGGCTGACTTGCTACAGCCTGGTCGAAAGTCATTTGCGGCCGTGTTGGGTTGCAAAGCCAACGCCGACGCGCAGAAAAGTGGACCGCTAGCAAGGAATGTACAAATATTGGCCTCTCGAGTATTGAGCAGTGACCGCTATGGCCTGCTAAGAGCAGATAAGAAAGGTAAAGTACAAGCTATATTTGGCCGCCTTCTACTAAGTTTGTTATGTACGTGTGCTCTCGCGATACTTATTTCGGTTTATATGGTAGCAATCTGCTGCTGATCGCGAATGCGCAAATGCAAAATGGCTTGAAATGGGTGCCAACATACTAATTTTAGCGGGAAGTTGTTTTTGGCTGCTGTCTCTAGAGCCAGAAATAGCGGATCTGATGTATGTACCCCGCCAGGAAACTAAAATTGATTAAAAGCACTGGTGACACCTATAAAAGCTTGGTTTGGTGCTTGCACTACAGTACCCCTGCAGTTGTCTCCACCCCTTCCTCTCTGGTCGTTGAAGTGCGTCATGCAGTTTCCCACCGCACACCCCACTGCCTGTGATCCCGCAGCACAAATCCACTGCTGTGATCCTTGAACCTGTGATCTCTCAATTTGTATGCCAAGAATAAGACCTCGCCATCCACATCGTGGCTCTATAAATGCCAACTGGGTGCGCAAATTGCCCACTACCAGTCGCCGTCAATGCAAAATACGGCGTACAGATAGTGCACCAATAACGGCTGCATACGATGAATCTTCCAGCGCCTTTCGATGCTAACATGCACGAACTGGCAGTCGGCTATGTATCTAGGGATGACAGTGACTCTGACTTTCCCACCGTCAACTCTCTTCCTGACCGCCAGACAATTTCGCTCTCGATCAGGGCGGCTTACACGGATTGGAATCCACGTGAAGCCTTTCGTGAGCTTGTGCAGAACTGGTGAGCTCAAGCAATAATTGAGTTCATCACAAGTATAGCAGCTGACCATCATTCATAGGCGCGACGGCATCATCGCTTCCTTCGCACTGCCTGAGAAGGAGTTTGTGGTGGAATGCGAGCGCAGAATTGGGAACGGATGCATAGAAATCATCTATAAAGTGCCTCGGCCGAACTCGAAACCGAAAGAATGGCTTGGTTTCATACACTACAAAGCTGACGGAAAAGGGGGTATCGTGGAAATCACGAACCGAAATGCCACACTCCATCCCTGGCATCTCGATATGGGTGGCACTAGCAAGAGTGGTTCTGGAAACCTGGCCGGTGCGCACGGTGAGGGACTCAAAGTGGCGCTATTGGTGCTCATGCGCGGCAGTCGGAACCACAAAATCCGCTGTCGCTCGAGCGGGTTTTCGTGGACATTCAATTTCACCAAGCATGGGCGGCTTGTTGCACGCCTCAATCGCATGTCCGCCGAGGCGATTGGCAGGCTAGAGTCACAGGTCCGGTCAAAACTTGAAGAGACGCTTCTGCCGTTCTGTCCTAATGCCAAAAGTGACGTTCAGTTCGTCCTTGGCGAACCGCATCACGGCCGCTCCGACCTCGGTGTCCCGACGCGGCGCAACCTGATCAAGCAAAACGATTTTGAAGCCTGGACTGAGGCAGCTCTTTTTCTACAGGAGCCCAGCCCGGATGAACTGGTGAAAACCGGAAGTGGTGACCTTCTGATTGGTGAGAGATTCCGCCAGCGACTCTACTTGAAAGGGCTCCTGCTTAGCGAGGACACGCCGCAACGTCGGGCGAGCGTTACAAACAAGCCATTGCGCTATGGCTACAATTTCGCGGCCGGGACGACGAATCGTGAGCGACAGTCCGTGGCAGGCGCATATGAAGAGTCGGCGACGATCATCGATATTTGGTCAAAAGCGCTTGTGCTCAGGCCTGAACTCGCGAGTGAACTGAGTCTCATGCTCAACTCGAAACAACATTATGCCGATGTTGACGGCGCCACGACATGCATCGGGAGGAAGACGGCCCAGGTTCTCAGGAGCTACCTTTGGGAGCACTCCGAGCAGAGGATGTGGTACTACTCTCCGGAGGAAAAACGAGACGTACGTGCGCAGAGCTCACAATTAGCATCTCTAACCTTGTCGTAGTGTCCCAGGCTCAATGATATTCTCTATGGACTCGGTTACGAAGGCTTTGAACTCAGCCAGCTATACTGGACCGTCCTTCGCCAGCATGATCTTCTCCGGACGGCTGACGAGGAACAGCGCGCTCGTTTTAAACTTGCAGACCCATTTTCGATTCCGGACGACGGGTTTGCGACGCGGGTCAATACACTTCTCCAAGCGGCCGTGCGTGCTTGTGGATTGGCAAAAGGCACCGCCTTTCGTTTCGTCAAGGCTGGGGCACTAGACCTTCACAGTTTGTATGTGGAAGACGAGAAGCTCTTCATAATCCACGAACGCTTAGTGTCAAAGGAAGCCATTGCTGACACACTCGGTCTCCCTCATGGCCTGAGAACTGCCGATCTTCTTTTCCATGCCGTCAAGAAAATCATCACCGACTTGCTCGAGCAACTCCCTGCCGATACGTTTCAAATGGAAGACGGCGCTAAGCCAGTCGAGTGGCAACGAAGAATGCACGTCAGGCTTGCGGAGCAGCGATTCCTCGATTTCTTTCGTTTGGAAACTATTCGGGTTCATACGCAGCATTCAGAACTCACCATTACTACGGAATGGCTGCCAGATCTCTGGGCGCCGGGCACGGCAATTGAGATCCAGTGCCATTCCTTAACATGCGCCATGAGCCTGCAGAAAAGTGTTTTGGTTGCGGCAGATGGTGAGTCTGGCCGAGAAACTTCCTCAATCTCACCCCCTTCTGTAACTAAAATGAAATAGCTCTTTCATCGAAGATGCTCTGCCTGTCTGCTACGCGCTCCGAGACTTGTCGAGTCCTGAAGACGACAACATCGGAGAGGACACGCCATGTAATGACCTCGGACGAAAGGCAAGAGTATATGCTATTGTTTGTTCTGCCGTCGGAAGCAGGCTCATTTGTCTCGTGGCGGAATGTATCATCCGCACAACAACCGGGCCATACACCGGTCGGCGTGGTGCATGAGACGTGCTCAAAGCACTCATCCGGAATTTGCGAAACAGCCTGCTGCGACAAAGCAAGCAGTTATAGTCCCATTTCTCCCAGCTTTCATCCTATTAATACCTCTTCTGACTATGACTGCTTTTCACCCACTTGGCCATCCACCGCAGATCCGTTCACAGTTTGGGATAAAGAGGACGAGTCGTTACATGGAGAGCAGGCTTTGAGCAGTGACAAAAATTGCTCGGGATCTCAACTTGCAACATATGGTATGCTCTTGAGCCAAATTGTGATGCTATCATCTAACCACCTGCATTAGAACTGGGCCCACGGCTCGAAAAACTCGACTTGTTGTCCGTTTCAGAATGGCACGAAGGGAAGAACGTGAGCTCAGGGGGTAGGAAGGCCGTCGTTGGACTCTTTCGACCGAGTGCGAATGATCATACGTCAGTCCTAAAGCGAAAGCGAATTTCTTCGACCTGTGAACAAGATCGGGTTTCTCGCCCGCATACAAGCATAGTATTGAAATATGGGGAGGCCGTTTCTACCCGGCAACGGAGTCTAGAGTAAGACAAGACTTACGTTAGAAGAAAAGGTACCGTCAGAAGAGAATAACTTCCTGTAATTCTGAGTGCCGGGCTCGAGTGATTTTGCAGTACAGCTAGACCATCGCGCATCAGTACGGCAAGGACCCAGGGACTCAGCAAATTCTATGAAACGTTGTCCAAGAAAAAAGAAACGAGATAATTATAGCCTGCATTATGGCTAGGTCGGTTGCGAATGCGGCCGGGTACATGGAGCCGAGACTCGCGCAAATGGCGATGTGCAAACAATATATGGCAGACCTTCGGAGCACTGAGCTGCCGGCAAACATACGAATCCAAAGCAAAATAAGCAGGGCCGGTCCTATATGCGTCTGGGCCGTTGGTTCAACAAGTTCTTGTTCTTGTGCAAATTTTATTCAGCGGCAACGACCGCTCGGGTCCAAGCTATATAGACATACTTACGGTGAACCTCGCGCAGAATAGCCGTTAGCCTCCGTCCTGGAGACGGTTTCCTACCTGGCCTCAAGTTAACGATTGACTAAGACTAGGACAAGTAAGTGACCATGTCTGTTTCTTTTTCGTCTTCCGACAGGCTCTCAACAACACGACACCCTTGAGGTCGTGTTCCAACCCATTGGCAGCCGCCCCTAAGCAGCGCCGCAACGTCATTGCTCAGTCTGTGCTATGTATTGATGCAGATCATTCATCTCTCCCTTTTCAGAAATTCGAGAATGCTGCAGGCGACTGTTTTCCATCACGTCTGACAGTGGTCTCGACCCTTTCTTCCCCCATCGAAGATGGTCGCAATTATCTGCTGGGCATGGTGTGACTTATTCCATCCATGTTGCTAAATGATCCATTGTGGCGCCGCCATTTCTGGCGCTACTCGAGTTGTCGGACACCGGCAATCAACAGCGATTTCTGTCACACCCGGATGCACATTGGTGTGGTCTTAATGGGCCCAAGGACTCTGCTACACAGCTCACATCGGAGGAAAGCCGGTTTTGGCGCTGAGACGCTGATGATTAATAGGCGCGAAGCATCTGCTACGGATTTCCCGCGCGCCATCGATCTCGATTTGTTGTAGTTAACAGAAGCTGGAAACGATCTCGATCCCAGCTGAAAGCGTTCGGACGAATAGCCGACGACCTCTACGTTCAACCCTGGAAGCGGATGTATCATAAGACTTGAAGTGTCCTCGTCTCGGCGAATTCTGGTCTTGTATGTGAGAAAGCAACGCAAGCTAGAATAATGAGGCTAATTCAACTCAGAACTGCATCGTCTCAGGCTTCTCGTATGCTTGCTCTTTATAACGGCATGGGCTCTACTGCTCCTTCTTCTGTTCTCCGAGGCCGGCCGTCACCGGCGGCTTTAGCTCTCCTGCTGGGTCGAGTGTTCAGTGGACAAAACAGACACAAACAGGCGGAAGAAGTGTATCGCAAAGCTCTCTAAGATTTCGGATCGACCTCCAGCGATTGGGACACGACTGCAACTCTGTTGCGTGAATATATCCGTACGGCCACACAGAGCGGCACATTATTAGAAGCCAAGGCCATATATGACCGTGTGATCCGATACTTCATTCTGAGGCTGGGACGATCTTATGACACGACCCTTCTCTTGATCTATGAAACAGGTAACGCGCTCTGGACAAGTGGCGCTCTCTCGGAGGCCGAGCAAGTCTACCAGGAGGCTATTTCCGACCTCGATATCACTAGGAACAACGCTAATGTTCTTTTGCTCCGCGTTATGGACAAGCTTGGCACTGTGTACATAGAGCAAAGTCGGTGGAAAGAAGCAGAAAATATGCATTACGCCGCCTTGAAGGGGTTCTTGAATGTATACTAGAATTACTATAATTCCTGGGTCGTTGCTGTTGTTCTTAAGCTAGGAGCCACGCTCCGTGCGTAGGGAAAGCTCAAAGGTGCAGCCCAGATGTTCCAGTGGGGATCATCTGGCCTCTAGCAAGCATTTGGACTAGAGCATGCAGACACTATCCACGCATTTGATTAGCTTTGCCTTATATACATAGCAATAAAAAACTTTGTGGATGCGGAATTTGCTCTCCGCTCCGCTCTCAACGGTTGCGAGAGCTTATACGGGAAATACCATGAGCGAACGCTTCGGAAAAGAGCCGAGCTTGCCGTGCTCCTCAGAGACTAAGGCAGGTTTTTAGAGGCGCAAGCGGCGTGTGAGCTGCTATTGAGCGAACATGAAACGCCCCTGAGTGACTGGAAATTCTTTGTACTCAACCACTTAGGTACAATCCACTCTATGGTCGGCCAGTTTGACAAAGCGGAGGGGGAGTTTGCCGCAGCCATAGCAGGTTTTAGGAAACATGGGGGTCAACAGTCTTCTTTAGCGCTGCTTGTTCTCTACAATATGGGAAACGCGTACCATGTGAGAGGGCGGCCAGACCTGGCCGAGGTTTCTTACCGTGAGACGCTGGCGGGCCTGAGACAAACGGTGGGACACAATCATATCGCATCCCTTGCCGCCGCAGAGATGCTTGCACTGTCGCTCATGTCACAAGGCAGAATTGCAGATGCCGCCAACACCTGTTCTGAGGCTCTTAATTTATGCAGATCCGAAAGTCTCTGGCCAACTACCGAAGCCCACAGGGTAACAGCTGCCAACTTTGAGCACATGACCACGTTATGTCTCCCATTTTACAGCCAGAGTCCTCAACTCTGTAAGCATGACAACAGCGGAGAAACCTCTCTGCCGCGGACGAACATCAAAGGCGCGGTCATGAAATAGCCAATGGTAGGTATCTTGATGATCGATGCATTTTCAAGCATGCGTGGAAAGTCGCCCCTTTGTACATGATGCATAATTAAATCATCAATAATTAGTGTATAGAGCGTTAAACAAGATCTGGTTTCCTAAAACAAAATCGTGGACAGTCTTCGCCCTTTGTCCAATTGGCGCGTTATGAGACTGTCTAGGAGATCTAAATTGCCTCCATGGGTTTGTCCTCTATGCATCCTTCCCGGAGACCCATCTTCGCCTACCAGTGTGTGAGGCATTTGAGTCTCCTAGCAAGCGCTAATCCGATTTATGGCCAGCTTCTGTCAAAGTCGAGTGCCCAGGCGGACTGCGATGCCCAACCGCTGCTTAGCTGTCGTGACTGCAAAGGGCCTTTTTAGTCCGTGAATTGAATTTGTACCGGTATTGGCTTGAACTGGTGGGGCGATCGTGTGAATCAACGCATGAACGCAGCCGAAGGCTGGCACCGTCTCGTCGGGCGATTGGGTGCGCCGCAAATAACTGCTCTATTTCGCGCAGATCACTCCGGCTTAACAAGGACACGCTGACCCTGGGCTTCTCTTCATTGGTCATATGCTAGCCAAGCTGGCGAAAATTGCAGCTTAGGTCTACTAAGTATGCGGCGGCCCATTCTTCCGCTTGGGATATCCTCGCTGCTTTCGGTGGCCTGCGTAGTCCGACCAAAAGAAATATCGTCACAAGAACATCTATCATGGTTCTTGGCTGAAGAGCCTTCGACACATCCACATGCGTCTGCTGCATCTGCTGAGCAGGCTACGTTGCATTCTCCCGAATAAATTCCGTGGGACAGGGTCCGGGAAAAGCGGTGGGCATGGATGGCATCCATGTTGAGGGGCTTTGAGAGCGCGCGACCGTGTAGTGAGGCCTTGGAATTGGACATCCTTGCTGACCCGTCCAGCGGCTGGTAGTTGGGCTTGCCACAAGAGTGAAGAGGTCGCACAAGCACAGGTGGGCTGCACCACCCCCGTTAGTTTCACCTCAATTTTTTGGATTATGGTATCTAGACTGGGCCACCGATGTTTATCTGGCTGTGCTAACCATTCGCCAATATATCTCATGACCAGCATTTCTTCAGGGAGCGCTCTGTACATCTGCCCCCGCACTATCAGTTATGTATCTGGCTCGATCAGCTGCGATTGTTCCTGCAGCGGCGGCTCATAATGGATCAGCGAAAGTGATGGAATCGTCGAAGGAGCTTGATGAGGGCTTTGATCCGGCACGCATATGGTTTGATTCTGTGCTACTAGTTGCTGTCGCAAATCCTCTAACCAACATCGCTGAGTCCTCATTTCGCGCTGAAGATATGTAATCACATTTGAGAGAATCTGGTTGTCGCTACGAAGCTGTTGGGCTTCTGTCTGTAGCCTCTCCACCTCTTGTCTCCGTTCATCTAGTTGGCGTCGTTGGTCTTCGGCGTAGACACTAACCTGGCGCAGGCGCTCGTCGCTTTGCGTCCGCTCACGCTGCAGCTGAGCGTTGCTCTGGGTGATGTAGGCTGCAAATTGCTCGCACAGTCGGCCATGGGCGGTGCCTTGATACTGAACAGCATCCATCGTCGGCAAGCAATGGCGTGTTGTTCATGAGCAAAGGTGTGCTCACAGACGATCTTTTGTAGCTGTCTCAAGGCTGATATGGCGGCAAAATATGGCTTCTCATTGAATCATACCCCCAACTTGCAAAGAAAAGAACAGGTTGGTAAATACTGGGGCACTACATCTCCATCACTCACTGAACCGCTTTTGGAGTTCTACCTTTGGCTGACTGCAATATACAACAGGCATCCGAGAAGCAGAGTGAAAATTAGCTGCGTTCTGATACAAACTGACATGCGAGATCCAAGTAAAGTCAGCTTCCACATATGTGGTGCTTTATCGGTGTCAACTTCGTATTGATTCAGGTATCAAAGTCTGCGTAAGCATCGAGTTATGCCGCGATCGAGTGTGCATAACTTTCTGTCAATCATATCCAGAACTAGGCATGTTGATATACTAATTTGGAGCGTATATATTTTCTTAGGCTTACAGTAAGGTCATGCGAAACGAAATAAATTCTTTCATTCTTGGACTTTGATTATCTCATAGAATTAGGTTCTAGCATGAAAGAAGCATACATTGTCGATCAAAAACAGAGTTCGAACCGCGAGTGCTAGCTGGGACGGATCGGCTGCAGTGAGGCTGGCGGTAAGTGAAACCATACCCATTCACTCTATATGGCTTCCGGACGTTTGGTCACGCAATGCATATGCTTCGCGTCTTTATGTCTGGTCCTTCGAGGCAACCGAGCCGCAACCGAGCCGCAAGTCCTCCTCAAAGGCAGTTGGTCACGGTGTGTGTTGCAGTTGTAAAGACGGTCGAGATGGTCTGTTCGGTGATGCTGGACTTCAGAGTAGACGAAGTAGAGAGAGTGGAAGTGGTGCTTGAGATTGCAGCACTGCTAGTTGTAGTTCCGCTTGCACTATCCGTCGTGCGTGCGGAGGTGGTGGGCGCGGAAGTAAGCACAGAGCTCTCAGTTCCGCATACGAATGTGGTGGTGCTGGTCAAGCGCGGCGTAGTAGTTGTGTGAGTGGCTGTGTAAGCAACACACGAACAGGCTGACGAGACCGCGGCAACATCGGGGCAGTTGCGAAAGCGCGACGGGATAACGCTGACAGCCGTGGAGGCCCCGGATATCCATTCGAGACAGAATGCAGGAGCTGCATCAGCGTAGCGACGATCTATCAAGTTGCGATAGCAGCCGTCGCGCTCGCAGTCGGGGTATGTCCAGGCGCTGGTGCTAGCCGCCAGCGTCGAGACAAGTAGAAATGTGTTCTTCATAGTGGCGAATACAAAGCGCAGCAGGTAAGTGAAACACCAGCGCAGATTGTGGTTTTTTAGATCAGGATATCTATGATTGGAGAGACTTGAACGTGTATTAATATTTAATATATTTAAATACGTTTTACATTCATTCATTCATTGTTTTATTACGCCCGGTGGCTTCCAGCCAATAGGGCTCACTAGCTATTCATAGGTACATTTCTGGCCACTCGCCTCATCCCTTCCACTTCATCCCTGTCGTTCTCTGTTCTCTGTACTTCGTCTTTTCATCCCCAGCATCCAACATTCCGCGTGATTTATTATCAATGACTAGCTAGCTTGAGGGCTATTCCCCAAGTGTTCGACGTCCTATCTACAGCAGCCGAAGCGTCGCTAGTCATGCTCGCCGCGGACGTGGTTTCATGGTCTGATAAAAAGCCCTTTTGTACTGATTCGCCTGTCAATTGTCGAAACGTCCTGTGGCCAGTGTGAACTGTATTGTCGCTCGGATTGCTCCCATGTTTGGTTTCCATTTCGGTCCGTCTGATGCCGATTTTCCCCCTAGTCGGTACGACAAATCGTTCCATCTCGTGCTTGTGCATGCTCGTAACTCTTTTCGCTGTTCATCCCATTGCGGGCACTGTAAAAGAAAATGTTTGACCGTTTCTTTCGCCTGCCCACAAGCGCATTGCTCCGAAGGTACTACTTTGATACGATGGAGATAACCGTTCAGTTTTGCCATGTCTGTCCTCAGCTGGGCAAGCGTTGAGCGCTGCCTCCATGACCACTCCTCATAAATCTCGCGTGTGTGGCTCCCAGGTAGCGCCACATCTATTTTCTTGGAGAACCGTCCAACTCCTTCAGGTATGCATCGTTCACTTCTAAGGTTTCTTCGCTCGTTGTTCAACGTCGTACTCTTCATCACTGGGAATGGAACCTCAGGTACAGCGCCCTGCTGCGTAGCCATTTTTGCCTGTCTTTTGGCCGCCTGCAACCGCTTGTTCTTGCTCGGCGAGTCCCATCCTACAGAAACGATGTTTTCTTTCCCGACCAGCTTCTCTACCGAGTCGTAGATGCATGTGATAAATTCTTGTCCCGATTGCTGATAGGGCCGGCTCAATGCTGCCACCACTCCCTTGTTGCGCGAGAAAACTGCAATATTCTGGTGATTGCTGTCGGGAAGCTTCCGTAATGCATATGCTATAGCCGCCAGCTCTCCTGAAAACGGATTCTGCTCTGCTCTCGGCCCAAGTGTGAAAGAGAAGACCTTATGCTCGGACTGACTGCGTTCCATATTCCTGCTGTGAATGACTCCACCAACTCCCACCATGCCGTTCCTCGCCGAGCTGCTCACCGCAACAGCTAGTGTCCACCCTGCGCATACATCATCGGCCGGTTTGTCCATCACTGTCTTCAGGCGGGCCCTCCAAGGTTCCACCAGAACCGGTGTGATGGTCTCCATCTGCCAGAGTGGTATGTCTTTCAACCTTTCCGCCACCTGGTGCAGAGGTGATCGAAAGCGCGTATAGAACTTTTTAATCCGTTTCGTAATTCTGCTGAGTATATGTTTTACAGAGAAGGGCGAAACGACTGTCACACTTTTTGGTTAGACAATAATAATAGCGGCAGCCATTTTAGTGAGTAGAGCAGCGCCGCCAGGTACCCGTCAGGTACCCGAAACTTTTTGGTGGGGGAAGAAACAGTTGAATTCGGCCGTAATTTTGGGACATGTGCACCAATTATTGCTCTGTTACAATAAGATCAGCTTTGAGCGATGCAGTAGAATACCTCTTCTTTGAAATGAAGATGATTGGCCGAAAAGTACAGCATTTGGCAATTAGCAAGAAAGTGACACTCAAAACGCCTTTCTCGGTATATGTGCTAAAGTAACAACTGAATTCGACTACAGTACCTATTTCCACTGCTGGAAGTCTTAGATACCAAGTGGGTACTTGGAGGCGCTGCGCTGCAGCCTAGAATAGCTGCCACTATTATGCTTATTTGACAGAAAAGGGGACATTAGTTTCGCCTTTTCCTGTAAAACTCTTGTTGCTTCATGGCTGCGAGCCCTGCAAAAAGCTTGCCAGCGACGCCGAAAAGGAACAAGCTGCTCCTGTGAAGTCATTTAGCGACGACGCTTGATCCACTTTACTACGTATCCATGATAGTGGAGCGATGCAGCAAGATGCGGTCGTGTCGTCACATCGCTCTAGCCGTTGGTGCTAACCAGACTCGGCTCTACAGTATTTAAACGGGTATCCCTACTATGACTTGTTCTCCCAACTCACCAGTACAGTACATACCGATACTGGTACAGGACGTCATGGACCTTCTGAAGAAAATGAGACATTTGGCGGCTACCTGGACTCTTATTTTGGGTTGCGCTGCAGGACACCAAGCTCGCGTTGAAAACCATTGCCCCTTTCCAATCTATCTTCAATCTGTCCAGCAGCCCGTCCCTGAGCCGTTTCCTGTGTACCAAATCAATTCCGGCCAGACTTATGCAGAGGATTACAAGCCTGTAGAAAACGGCACCGGCGTCTCGATCAAGATCAGTAGAACGCAAACTATCGCCGGCCCTATCACCCAGTTTGAATACGCCTTTGTGCCCGAACAATCGCCGAGTTTATTCTACGATTTATCTGATATAAACGATGCGAACCCGCGCCAGTTCTGCGAGTTTGGTCTTGCGCTGTATCCGTCCTTCCGCGAATGTTCTCCTGTCATTTGCCCCGCGAATTGTGGGCAGTTTTGCTCGCAAGTATACAACAAGTTCAATGATGACTACGCCACTCAAGGCTGTCACGATGGGTCATTAACTTTAATCCTTTGCTGTGATCACTAGAGTTCACCTTCGTAAGAACTTCGCAAGCTGTAGTTGGAAGAATTATGCTCGCATTATGATTGAGCACAAGGTCACCTATATCGAATTTATCCTATGCGGCGTCGTCCTGATAGCACATGTCCTGGTGGCTATCAAAGTTTAGCCCGAATGGGCAGCGCGAGCTGACTTGCCTTGTGTGCTTTAACCTAGGTCTCGGTTAGTAATAGCATGCCATGCAAGATTTTGAACATACAAGTGCGTTCAGATCTGGAAGATCCTTGCCAGCGGGGCAATGCACGCTAAGGCGCCAGGTACCGGTAGATGGACACTGATATAATGAGAGCGCGCAAATTTTACCGCGATTACCTATCTTCGCCTGTATCGAAGGGCCTCGCTTTCGGACAGCCTCTTTCTGTCTTCTGTCATGTTTTTCCAAAGCCCCTCGGTTAATTTCGACGTCGGGTGTCTCATTCATAGTAACCTAGATCATAGTTAGGGATGGACCTGTCATGTGTGTGAATTGCTGTATGTGCCTACCATTGCGTTCAGATCTGGGAAAGCCATGCCTGAAGGGCAGTATTGCGTGACATGCCAGACTGAGGATGCTGCTTGATACAGGAGAAGTGCTGGGACGTTCCCTTTCACCCCGAGCGTTTCGACATGGGTTGACAAGGATGAGCCACGCTTTTTCACGGTCCGCAAACACTTTTTTTCGAACATAGCTTCAGCAGCAAAGTTATGAGGCAATGATGACATTTGTGTCTGATTCTGGATACCTTATTCAGAGGTGTATTCCGGAAATGGCTCGCCTATATACATGGCTGTAGAGTTCAGTGAGGCTAGCTCACTCGCGCCACGTCGTTTCCACAGGTATATGGGTTAGAGAACAGAAAGCCGCGGCTCATGTCGATCCAGCAGCGGACGTTCGTTCGCAACATACGCCATAGGGTGGTGGGAAGCAGAAAGCCGCTGCTCAGACTACAATCTCCAACAATGGGTATTCACTAGCGGTATACGCCAGGGAGGGTGGGAAGCAAGAAGCTGCTGCTTTCCAAGGCTGCAAATTACCGGCGGCGAATATTTACTAGCAGCACACCCCGAGGGATGGGAAGCAAAAAACTGCTGCTCGTGTCAAAGCTTCAAATTGCCAGGTACAGCACATGTCAGTACTCCACTTGCCAGCAGCGGGTGTGAAATTAGGGAGCAGGAAGCTGCCATTCCAAGGGGAACTGGGGGGGCACGGTAGTAGCCAATATAGAAACAATGCGACGAACAGGAACAGCGCGGCCGCCATCATACGTACATCCTAGTCGCCGAGACAGGAGTTTAAACCCGGGTGGAGAGAAATTGCTACGACGCTCTCGGATCAACCCGAATTGCATTACAGCCTAGTTTTGCTTATCAGTTTTGGGCAATCGCCATGCGTGTAGTTGCGCCAGATTGTGATGTCGACGGTAGATATTACTTGAAACTCCATACGTCTAGATTGATACAGTTTCATTTTTTCGGTATCAATTATCCTACATACAGAAATTTGTGAGCACAGGTAGCGACAAGGGCAAGGTCATCACGGCCAGAGAGAGTGAATTGCAGTCAGCTGAAAATATGTTATTCCATTATTGGGTGGGGGAAAAAAAAAAAAAGGTAAGAGTAGGTCCGCTTTGAAGCCACTAACCTCGCACCAACAAAAGAAACTGAGTCTGCCCATAAAAACAGACGAGTAGGTTCAGAGAAGCCACGAACCTCGTCCAAAAAAAAGGAGCAGACAAAGCTGAAATCATCCAACTGTCGAGCAGACCTGCTCCAAGCCACAAATCTCGACAGTCAGACTGCAAGCCGACAATTGAGCATACCTGTACTAAGCAACAAATCTCAATTGCCATATGGCGAGCAGGCAATGCTGATATCATCCAACAGTCGAGTAGGAAGGCCATAAATCTCGACAGTTAGACTGTAAGCCGACAATTGAGCATACCTGTACCAAGCAACAAATCTCAATTGCCATATGGCGAGCAGGCAATGCTGATATCATCCAACAGTTGAGCAGACCTGTAATAAGCCACAAATCTCGAACTGCTAGACTGTAAGCCGACAATTGAGCATACCTGTACTAAGCAATAAATCTCAATGTCATAACGGCGAGCAGACAATGTTGAAATCACCCAACCATCGAGTAGGAAGGCCACAAATCTCGACAGCCGAACTGCAAGCCGACAATTGAGCATACCTGTACTAAGCAACAAATCTCAATTGTTATACGGCGAGCAGACAATGTTGAAATCACCCAACCATCGAGTAGGAAGGCCACAAATCTCGACAGCCGAACTGCAAGCCGACAATTGAGCATACCTGTACCAAGCAACAAATCTCAATTGTCATAACGGCGAGCAGACAATGCTGAATTCATCCAACCATCGAGCAGGAAGGCCACAAATCTCGACAGCTGAACTGCAAGCCGACAATTGAGCATACCTGTAACAAGCAACAAATCTCAAGTGCCATACGGCGAGCAGACAATGTTGAAATCACCCAACCATCGAGCAGGAAGGCCACAAATCTCGACAGCCGAACTGTAAGCCGACAATTGAGCATACCTGTACTAAGCAACAAATCTCAATTGTCATAACGGCGAGCAGACAATGCTGAATTCATCCAACCATCGAGCAGGAAGGCCACAAATCTCGACAGCCGAACTGTAAGCCGACAACTGAGCATACCTGTATCAAGCAACAAATCTCAATTGCCATATGGCGAGCAGACACTGTTGACAGGAGAGTGGAAACCACTCTGCCTGTAACGAAAGAAAAATTCAAGGACCGTTTGAGGTCCGGGGCGGGTGGTATTTAAGCTAAGTCTTGATCCTCCCATTTTAGCTCCGCATGAGTTCCATCGCCTTCCCGCCTCTCTGCTTTTTGAATCTGCGGGCGTCGCAAACTAGGACCAGGGGGGTAGCGGGGCAGTACATCTGGGCCTGTCTAGTTGAACAGGGATGGCTGAGAGAGCCACAAACTGACGAGTGCTTGCCCTGAACGTATTGCGATAGTGGGCACAGCAGCTGAAGGACAGTCCCCACGCTTACATGGATATTCTTGGCCAAGCCAGACGATGCGCCGGTCTGGGATGTTGGCTTTTTTCTCCCTTTCTTTTTTTAACGGGTCCTCGGTGAGCTTGTGCCATGGTTCCGGTTTGCGCGAGCCGCTAGCAAGTGTAGTACGAAAGCCTGATCCTCCCGCTACACCTGAGTAACGAGAAGTCGCCGCCCCGCCAGTTTGCGGCGGGCCTCAGGTTATCCTGCAGCCTTGTTTGCGCCGACCAGACACTCGCCCCAATTATTGTCTTCTCTGGCTCCACGCCACCCAACTCTGTGGAGTCGCAGTCGTATTGGCCCTTTTTGTAATTTTCCAGTTACTGTACTGTAATGCGCGATTACATTCAGCAGTCAACGAATATTCCGGCTTTTGATGCCTGGCCGCCTCAAGCGGGTATCAGATCATATCCTGGCGTTGGAGCAGCGTACAGACCAGCCTCCCTCCACCCCGTGTATGAATTGCAGTGTTGCGCTGGTAATGGTACGTCGGCGGAAAAAACCAACAAAACCCATCTCGAAGTACTTCAGGTTTCACGAAAAAGGCACCCGCCGGCATATCTACACATCTATTGTAAAGTGATGGCGATAGTCGTAAAGACCAAGATCGGCGAGCCAAGTATTCTTTTCATTTCTACGAGTGCTGCGTCGGAAATATTTGGACGACTTTGACCTTTGGCCGTGTCGGTTGGCATCTGCGAGGCGCATGTAATCCTGTCAAACATGCGATATCTTCTTGGACGTAGAATGATGACCCCCCCTCAGCCGCCCCAAATCCATCTAAATAATCTCTGGTGCGCCTGCGAACCCGTTTCTTCAAGTTGAAGTGTGATCATCTGATCAGCCGTAGCGAAATCGTTATCCGGGTCGCTGTCTCGCCTTTCCCGTTTCCGTTCACAACCTTTGACGGCTACATGCGCTGGATCATCCGTGCTTGTGCCTTCGCTGACAGTGGATCCCCCACTCAGTGTAACATCATCGCCGTCCGTACTATTGTTGCCGTCTGTATCGTCAATGTTCCCCGGATTCTCTGCTGAAATCTTCAGGGCATTTCTTTGTGGTGGGAAGCAACCTTTGCGCGGCAGCGCTTGTCGATTGCCACTGTGAGTCGTATTGCTTTCAGCCCGGCAAGGCCACGCCCGGGGCGCCCGCCCAGTTCTATCATGTTCCGCAATCTATGATCAATCAGTAATATGTATACGACATATTTTTGGATACTTACTAGCGCATTAACATCTGGAAAAGCCATATCAGCAGGACAATACTTCGTGATGTGCCACACACCGTGGGTTGGGTCTTCGTACACAAGAAGCATGCGAATGCTACCCTGAAGCGCTATCTGTTTAGCCTTTTTCCTTAGGCTTGATCCGCGCCTCCGCACCGACTCTTTTTGTTGTTTGGAGTGCCGCGTCAGGACTCTCATTATGCGAGGCAGCAGTATCATATGTAACAACTTTGTTTGGCGGCATGGTGCGATGTGAAAACGAATAACGACCCTTCTTTGGCGAATATATACAATTTGTCTTTTCATTTTACGGCCAGAAACTTACTGCTTTTTAGTATCACGGTATTTCCTCTCGATCATGGGCAGCAGAGAACGACTGCTATTCTGTAAAGATACATGCTTCCGAAACCATGGAGTGCAGAAAAATGCTGTCGTTCTGTGACCTCCGACGAAGGTAGCGTAGCCTGGTGCCGCGAGGTTGGATCGTGGTGGAGTGGCCACCTGGTCATCGACTGACAGCATTACTGCGTTTTTGCGTGGCGTAGCCGACGACAGCCCTGTTCGTGAAGAATCGAGCAGGACAAGTCGGGACTGTACCTAATGAGGACTGGGTGCACGTCGCCCAGGTGCATGAAGACATTGATCCCCGCAGCTCCCTGGAAGACTGCTGCACATCACTGACGTAAAGAGATGAGAAAGATTTGTCGTGGAAGGATGAACATATGATTACACACCTACTGCACAAACGGTGACTTGTGGCGCTTCTTGGTGATCGATAAGGGGCTGAGCCGGAGAGTCCGCGAAATAAGTGCTCCGCAGCACGTGTGTTCTTTGAGCTCTGGAGTGCATTTTGAGCTGTCGTTGGGCTTGGCACATACTGCATTCAATGCTCACAACAGATGCACAGCTCAGTGTCTATTCTTCCGGCCTTGTATTGTACTGGAGAATATTGCAGATCGTGAGCCTGTTGAATTATAACATTACAAAGTATGTCATCACATGTGATTGACAAACTGTCTGCAGTGGGCCCTCGTGGTCGCAACCCAGTCTCTCATTGCAAGCGTTCAAACTGGCGACCAACCATCACCTCTCTGAACTTCCATTCGCCCTGCGAAACTGACACAGGCGGCCTCGTACCCTCGTGTATGGAGCTCGCAGCTCCATCAGCCCTGGAACTGCTTGCTAGTCGCTTGGTTCGCCCGAGTGCAGCGAGCGGCGGCTCTCGCTGTCACCCCGGCAGTTTCTTTACGGTATACGATGCGCAGGATATTCGTCTCATCGGGGGTGTTCAACTCATCAGAGGAGATACGCGCTGTCAAGACGGAAACCTGGCATTGGAATCGTTGCTTGCCGGCCACGGCGCCCAGCGGCGGGCCCAAAAGCCATTCCAGCAAGGCCATTACCCACGGCCAGCAGCTGGTAGCAAATATTTTGACTCGGCCTCCTTTCTTGACCACTTTGCACAATACGTCAATTAGCGACACCAGACTGTCTTCATCTGGGCATGTTTCCGCGAGGATAGCGGAGGTGCGTCCTGTTCCGGTGTTACGTTTCGGCTCAGATTTACATCCTGGTCCATGACGGCTACGACGCTCCAATGCAGCCTGCCACTCGGAAACCTCCGACCCGAACTGGGCTTTGGCACGGAATTCGTTGGCTGGAAGCAGCTCTTCGATGGCTGATGATGCGGCGACACTGGCCTGTGGACCGTCTTGGCGTTCAAATAATTTAGCCAGCACTGCAGCAGTCCCCTTCACACCTATACTTGCGATCAGAGCAATTGCTAGCCTGAGAAATTGTCGCCCTTTCTCTTGCTGCTTCAACTGCAAGACGACTGCCTGCCGACCGTAGAAAGATTGCAAGTGGGAGCAGTGAGCTAGTTTGCGGCTGATGAGCCTATCGCCGAGCCGGAGGCAGGCATCCATTGTTTGTTGTTTACCCATGGTTCAACGATACTGTGACCAAACTCCAGTCGGTGGGATACTCCAGCGCTTTTATAATTATTGAAGGGCCTCTTTATGCTGAGGTATATGTACGCACGGGTAGACGCAGCAAGTCACGGGGCACAGCCTATGCGGCCTAAAGTGCTCTTCAACGATATACTGTACTGCATTTCGGGTCGCCAATGGATGCACATCAGTCTATCTCTAGGGAGCTAGAAGTGGCCCTTGTTCCGATTGCTAACACGCTTGCAAGGGGAAATATGAACCGCGTCGCTCTCAGTGCCCGCTCGGGTCATGGTAGAAGCATGCTGCTACGAACTCTCGTCCACCATTGTCAAGGCTTCAAACCGTCCGAAGTCTCTTGCCCTCAGAGCGGGGTATCTCGATTCCAAAGTGTAGCAATCCCTCCCGTAGTCTATGATCCGATAAGTGAAATCGGCGCTGAACTACTCGGATTCTCGATCACAAAGTAGCTACCTTTCGCGCTTGTCGGCGTTAAACCACTATGCTCCGCTACAAGGCGCTTCCACAGCTTCGATTCCTCGATCATGGTCCGGTTGATGAGAATGTCACTCCACGCCGCTGATGATATCGCGGCCGCATATGACGAAGCACATCGTCTGCAGTATGTGATGCGGAGCAGCGGACGGCAGCTAGACCTTAGAAATAGCTCGGATAGCATCGCGATCCGGCGATTCTCGTTGGAACGTTGTACCTTTGTCAACAAGTCGCAACCTATGCAGTACAGGTACCAATTGGCAGTCACATGGAGTTCGTAGTCTGCAGCCATCGAGTGCCGCGCAACCGCTGTTTCGCCGTACAAGAATGATATATCACGGCTCATAGACAGTATGTATCACAGCGGCCCATGGATTTAAGTCTAATCATTATGATGACCGCAGCTTCCGCCGGGTGTGCGCCATAACGCCGGGCCTATTCGCGCTCAGCTCGGAGGGAAGGGGACGCAGACACGTGAGCGTCCGGTTCTGGCCCTACATTTTTCTACCTCGATTGCATTGTGTGATGCGCAGAATTCGACCGAGTTGTTGTCAGGCACAAGCCTCGTCCAGCGGAAGCACTGCATTCAAGCCAGCCTCTCAACTAGACACTTGCGGATGGCGCTCATCGGCCTGCGACCACGCTAGATGCACCGAATACAAGGTTGGGCAATAGGAAAACCTGAGCATCCCAGCAGTGACGATCAGACCCATGTCGGGTCGTTCGCGGTTCGTTGCTGGTACCGGTACATCTCAGTCGCCGCAGTCGTCATCCAAAGTTTCTGAAAATAAAGCATTGTTTGTGCCTACACATTACCGGTAAGGGTGCAAGATGCTGCGGCAAATTCCGATGCTCAAGGACCAAGGTCTTTCAGCAGAGTTTGGCCTTCTGCCGCATGAGCCGCCGCTCGTCTTACTATCCGACCCATGCTACAATGCATGGGAAACTGCCGTCGTCAATCTGCCTGCATTTGGGGCCAGACATCCCAACAATCAGTACTGATTGATAAGACCCTTACTGAAAACTGATTGATTACTTACGACGTTACTGATACTGCTTGATTAGCTTATCAGTAAGTGTGGAGACTGGGCATGCTTGGTGTCCTCGACACAGGCCACATCGTATACTCCCCTAATATCCCGAGAACAAGCCCAATATATTGATCAAGTACCCGCGGCTGATCTGCAATCTTCTGCGCATGAATTAACATAACTCGCGAAACTACAGTACATGTATATTACAAATTAGATTGCTCTTCTTCCAACTTCCAAGGCACTCTGTCATCTCAATCGTTTCCGCCCCAAGACGCGCGCGGTCAAACGAAATGGTACGTCGAGTGCTCGAGAAGACGCGTTCTGCTTTATCAGACATAGGCGCAATTGAGAGCACATTGAGAGCCATTTTATGCAACCGTGGGTATTCCGTCCGCTGCTCTTCCCTGCTCCACCATGCCAGCGGACTCGATGCAATCTTGCACGGAGTCCCACTCATAAACTTCTCAAGCTCGTCTGCGTCGTCATCTTCCGCTTCTGTCACATCAAGCGACCGCGCCAGCTTGTCAAATGCGGTCATTTCCATCTCTGGAGCATCTTTTGGGGCGGACTCCACAGCGTAGTCCTTGTACTGGCTCCAGATCTGCCTGGCCTTACCAATCGCCCCCTCATGCCAATCCGCATGCCAGTTCTGGCGGAGGTATTTTAATCGCTTAGATGGGTGCAGAAGCAATGCTGTAGAATATATGGGTGTCTGATCGGTCTTAAAATAGTACTTATCGAGCACAAACCAGCCCATGTGGATGGAGTGGATGAGACATGGGTGGTCGCTATACTTCTTCTGTTTGGCATTATTCGTTAGCACTCCCAACACGCCGCAGGGATACACCAACAGAATACGTTACCTTGGCATCCTCAAAATGCTTAAGTAAGATATCCATGTGGTAGAGGAGCTGGTCCAAAGACGACCATATCATTTGCTGTGCTAGCGTAGCTTGCCAAAATGGCTGGAGAAAGTCCGCCGTCAATCGTAGAATATCCCAATCATCCTACGTAAGACAATCATCTCTAAGAGCCTTGTGATGTTCTTGCTAGAACATCATCAGCTTGTCCTTCTTATCCAGTGCGTTCCGAAGGAGCATGTACCACGAATTCCACCTCGTCGCATTGTCAATGCCGAGTGTACAGCCTGCCAGGCGGTGCCAAGCGTCGCTGTGCACTGTAGAGCTTCGGATATAGACAGCGATGTTGTGTAGCTTACCAAGAGGTCCCATGGATCGCCACCCGGCCTGGTCTTCTATCACCTTCAAGCGCTTACCCTTGGCAGCCCTGTGCCGCAACTGCGCTTGCAGATACTCAACGGCTGTTGCGTCCATGCTTCTATCCGCCTCTTCAATCGCTGCGCAGAGTGCCTCCTTACTAGAAGCGAAGAGAAACGCCTGAAGACACAGGTTGATGATGTGCCCCCCGCATCGGATGTGACGCTCAGTCGGGTGGAATTCAACGCCGAATTCGCTCGCTAGCGACGTTGATAGAGCACTCATGCAAGTGTCGTTGGAGGTGGCATTATCTACTGTAAAGTAACCAACGTTGTCCGCAATACCAAAGTATCGTATCGTGTCCAGCAGGTGTCTGGACATTGTCTCGCCCGAGTGGCTGTGCTTTATGTTTGGCAGGCCCAAGAGTGCTTCGCGTAACTCATAGTGTTCATCCACCCATTGCCCGCAGATTCCGAGAAAGGCTTTGCGATGCGGCGATGACCATAGATCAATGCTGAAGTGGATTTTCGACTTAGCTGCCTACAACTGAGACTTGATGGCCTCGCGGTGCTGGAGATATGACCTCTCAATATGAGCAAATACAGTGGTGCCAGATTGGATAAGGACTTCTTCGGCTTTCAGATTAACAGCGCAGAGTAGTGCTTAGTACTCTGGCCAAGTGACACAATTCAGTGGCAGGCGGCGCCGCGTAATCAGTTGGATCTGTGCCTCGTAGAATGCATCCAGCTGGATCGTATTCCTTAGTATCGATTCTTCGCTGCGAGTCGCAATCTCCTAGCTCTTCTACTCTGCGTGCATAAAGGCCACTTCCAGGGACTACTACAGCGCCTTCTTGGCTGGCCGTTCTTCCTCCTCGATGGTAATACCGTGCGCATTTCGCATGTGTCGTTTCGCGCTCGTGGTCGAGACCGTTCGCCATGGCGGGTTACAGCATTGCTGACAATACCAGAGTCTCTGGCTACTCTGGTGCGTCTCCTCGTCTACTTGGGGAAGACGGAAGTGCTTCCAAGTCTCTGGTGTGCGTAGCTTGCGCTTCTTCGGCTGCGACTCGCGCGTGGACAGTGACGATACGGAGGACGCAACGACGGAAGTCTGTGTGTACGGCTGCTCAGCTGCAGATATGCTTGACTCTGGCGCCGGGGAGCTTAGTGCCTGGTATTCAAGGTGCTCAGGGGACGACGGGTAATTCATGTTGCCCTGCATGTATGTTTACTCTAGATGGCGAGCATCGTGGTGAGGCAGGAGTCCATCCGCATTGATTCAGCGCGCACAGCGCGTATTTCTCGCGCCATTGGGCCGTGATGAAGCTGGTGGTGCCGGCAGGCGAGGATAGTAGCGTTCGGCAGCTGGAAGTTGCACGCTGGAAATAAACTTAACGTTCATCAAAGTACCCAGTTTTGTGATGTTGTGGCCCACTGACAATTACAGCGTCGATGCCTCGCAGAAGCATGAAGGGCTGTCTCACAGACCAAAAAAAATGCAAAACCAACAATAATTAGAGGACCGTTGACGAAAGTTTCCACATACAAAGACGTTTAGGCGTTCATAGTTGGTTAGAGGCCAGCGCTTGTGATTGAGAACGAAGACTACGGTTGCTACCCTTGAGAAAAGATAAGGAATACTTTTTGCCTATCACATTTAGTACAGTTGGATAAGTACTTCCTAACAGTTCAAATTGCAGCGTGCCCCACTTACTTACTGATTACTGATTGATTGATTAGGTCCTTACTGTTACTGATAACTTAGCAGTATCAATCAGTAATCAGTACTGATTGATAACTGACTGATTGTTGGGATGTCTGTTTGGGGCCGCTCGGCACAATGATCCCGAGCTCATCACGAGCTGCTTGTGCACATGCGCCGAGCGCCTGACGGATCTTACCTATTACATCGCATGCATGAGGGTTGCGACCGGCTACATTCTATCACTAGACCCGGCCATGCCTTGCCGGTAGCAAAATCATGGCTGGGGTTGGTTTGCCCCATGGTGTGATGTACGAAGATGGCTCTGGCGCGGATCAGTACCGGCAGTACAGTGGAGATAGTAATGCGCAGAGCAGTTTCATCAATTCTTCGACGTTCTGCTTGGCGTTGAGCACTTTTTGACCAGCGTACAAGAGTTGAGTGAAGAAGAAACACGCGTTTTGTTCAAAATATGAGACAATATATGTCCGCCCGTCACGCTGTATCCCTTCGCGACGTCGAGGCCGTTGCTCACATTCGCCAGTACGTCGACGCCGATATCGGTAATGAAGGGCTCTGGGTCGCCTATAATGCTTGTGTCGGCGGGTTGGAAGCTTTCCGCGACAAAACATTGCCATTGTTGCAAGATACGTCATCAGCCCTTCGCGCAAGGCTCATGCGCCGCTTCTGGTAGATATTGGGGAGCAACAAGGCACTAGCGGGACTCTCCTTATCCCTCTTCAAGAAGTGAGAGACGAGACACACCTGGCAGCGGTAGCAGTCTAGGAGGCTACACTCGGAAGCGACAGATTGGCGACAAACAAGGCAAGTGAGAGGCCGCCCACAGGCTCGCACAGCTTGAGGGGCGGCTCGCGTAAGGCCGAAGGAATTTGCACGTTGCAAGACGTATTGCATACATATTGAGACCTGTTCTAAACATTCTTCACTCCCAATTAGACTGCAGATGATCTTGGCAAGTGTTTGCGCTCTCCGTAAAGCGTTAGAATACAGTCTAAACAGGCTTGGTCTTTTGGAACCACACAAACAAGTTGTTTCGCCACTTGCAAATTTCGCGACGGTTCCGCCAATCTCCTTTCCTACTTTGTCTGGGGTCGAGGAGGGTCGTTTCGCCGAAGTCAATAAAATTCAGATCTGACCTTTTGTTCCCCAAGTAGTCCACAAAGAGTTTGGGATCCAAGACTAAACGGTCGCTTGGAGCCACAATGCTACCGTCTGGCGCATAGACATTCGCTCGAGACCATTGTGCAAGATGTGCAAGATATAAACTTGCTATGCCATCTTCGATCGTCCCATGAAATGACGCGTCGGCCCGAAAGCATTTCCATTCCACACTATCATCACAGTCCGTATCTAGGACGAGGAACAGCTCTGGTGTATGAAGGTCCTCTACTAACTCGCGAACCCTCTCTCGCCCAGTTTCGACCGGCACCCACGTCGGATAGCTCTTAAGACGTGGATGTGCCGCGAGCCAACGACATGCGACGCTTCGGAAAACTATGCGAGTCAGATTATCATTGCCTTGTTTCCAGTTTGCAGTGATACTCGTACATGCTACTGCGCTGCTGAACGGAACATCCTTGAGACATGACGACGGGAAGTCGCAGCAGCGGCGTCATGCTGCCATAGATACACGGGAGAAAGCGTAGCTGTGCAGTCTTTTATGTATTGTGGACTCAGATGGAGAAGTTTTTGAGAAGCCTTTTCAAGCTTCGATCGTTGACACAATGGGGCAAGTAGAGGCGCTGAAAATAGACATCAACTACCTGCCGCATCGTGGGACACCCCAAGCAAGGGTTATAAATAGAGCCAAGACCTTTCTACATGTAATTTTTTCGTGCTACATCGAGACGCGAGAGTACTACTGGTCAACAATGAAGCTCTACTACTTCTTGAGTCTTCTGGGAGCTGTCAACGCGCATATGCAAATGAGCTGGCCGCCCGCTTTTCGCTCACGGTTCAACCCATACACAACCGATATTGACTATGACATGACGGCGCCGCTTCACGTAGATGGAGGAAATTATCCCTGCAAGGGCTATCACTTACTAGTAGACACACCCCAAGGAAGAGCCGTAGTGCGCTGGCAGCCCGGCCAGACATATAACTTTACCCTTGCTGGCAGTGTCCCCCACGGCGGGGGGAGCTGTCAGGTGTCTCTATCTCTGGATAAGGGCCAAACGTGGAAAGTGCTCCACTCCTACGTCGGGAAATGCCCACTATCTCCAACGTGGCAGTTCACATTGCCCGCGGACACTCCAACCGGTAATGCCCTCTTTGCGTGGTCGTGGTTCAACAAGGTTGGAAACAGTGAAATGTACATGAACTGCGCACATGTCACCATAGATCCCGTTTCTGGATCAGACAATCAGTCTGAAGCGAACCAGTACTCAATCAATGAAAGGCCACTAATATTTGCTGCCAACATTGGCAATGGTTGCGGTACAATAGAGGGTTTCGATCTGGCGTTTCTACAGCCTGGGCCTGCGTGCTCTTCTTTATCGGGCAATACCGCCAGCCATGATGGCAGTTGCGGCCCCGGGTAGCGGGCGATATATCATTCAGCAGGTGGATTGTGTAGCTTCAGACACGTAGAACAAGTAAAGGAAGGCCGATCGACTTGATCAGCCGCTGACATTGAGACCGCCTATTCTAAACTCGTCGTATAGCTTCGGTGATAAGACCACAAAGCAAGACCAGGCAGTCATCTGGAGCTTCTTAGCAGCGTTCTCCTGATCAGACGATCTTGGAGGCTTGCACAGGCTTGTAACGTGAGAAAAACTCCGAGACAGACTCAGTATTGCCACTAATCATAGTCCGCAGTTTCGTGAGACTTGCTTCTTGATTCGCAATGCTTTGTTGCAATTACAGCTCCATTTTGGTGTCATTCAACTCAGAGTTACGTCGCCATTCTTCGATTTCCGTATCGCCGACGCGCATGTCGACGTCTTCATTGCTTGTGCTTCCCATGTAAATAGAATCCATCATGTAGAAGTATGGCTAGAAGATCGCTGCTGGTCCCGTAAAACCGAATTGGATGAAGCCGGTGCTTTTAGTTGATCTAAGTATCAAGAAGGGCAAGGCTAACCGCTATTTCTAGCCCTTGTGGCTGCTAGCTATCCACAAGACCACCAGTACGGCAGCGGAAAGGATCGAACACAACAAGCCAAGCAAAAGGCGGCAGCACAAAACGGATGCAGACGCGTCAGCAAGGGGGCGGGACACCCTTCGGCGGGAACAGCCGCCATTATGCAGGCTCACCAGTAGTGTTTGTTTCTCCCCAATTGCCTTGGCTGAGCAGGAAATTATGCTCGGAAATTGTATTAATAGTATGTATTAATATGTACGACGCGGTTTGGCCAGTAGTGTCAACCTATGGAGTAGAAATACTGTATTAGATTTCGATCAGGGTGTTGTCGCATTAGAACCGAAAGCATACAGCTTCCGTAGCCATGAAACCGGCTCACAGTATCACGGAAAGCCTATCCCCGTATGCCAAAAAGCTAGGCAGAGCCCATGCCACAAACCCGATTCAGCGGAAGCGTAAATTATCCTGCAAGCTAACATGGCGGAACAACCTGTGTGAAAATCGAAGCTTATCGCAAGTAACTCGACAAACCAAAGCACGGCTGAGACGCCGGTTAAGCCCAGATAGAATAGTGAACTATACTTCTGTGGCAGGTGAAGCTAGACCAGATGATGGTCACGCACACCACCAGAGACCAGTTGGAGCCGCAGAAGATGAACATATGCCAAGCACCTCCCGGATTGTCTGTTCTATCAATCACGGCTGTCAAATGTAAGCGTTGTGTGGGTTCCACGACACAGCAGACTGTGATCAACTACTCCAGGCCGAGAGTCCGATTTCGATGTAAAAAAACCGAAATTAGGCGGGTGGGGCAGGCGCGGGCGGCTTGGCCTGTAAGCAGAACTAGGCCAGTGATCAAAATTGAGTATGATCAGTTTGCGGACGCTAAACCTACACTACCCTGCATGAATTCATCATATGTGCTTCCTAAGTATGTACATAGACAGACGCATTTTCGGTATAAAATAGATGGGCTGTTATTGATCCACACCTTTTATTGTGCAGTGTCCGCAGCTCATCTTCATCACCGTGGCCACTTACTGCCGAGAGAGAGGGCCTGCCTACTTTGCGGTGCTGGCTAGCAGCGGGAAGAGCCAGTCCCGATTAAGCGACGCTCAGCCAGCTGATTGGTGGAGGACTACACGCTACAGCGGGGTAAAAAGCTGATAATTGTAGCCACTTCGTGCTTGTAGCTGTCTCCTAATCTGTTTCTTCCGGCTAAGAATATGCTCGCCATATAGTACTACAGAAGGCATTCTTGGCTCTGAATTTTATTCCCAAATCAAGTGAGAAACTCTTCAAGAGAGTCCATGAAATTGACTGGCACATTGCGCACGCGCCTGCAGCAGCCTAATATGGCACGACCTTATCTGGTTGGCAATGCGTTTGCAAGCCAGAACGGGCTGAGAGCAGTGGTCATCGCACAAAGTCTACAGGCATATATACTCCCACGACTAATAAATGCTGTATGTATCAATATGCAATGAGACGGAGACGAATGATTTGGGTCCCGCGAACCGAAACATGAAGGCCACCTCGCTGGTCATTACCTGCGGCGCGCTCGCTTTAGGCCAGCGGACGGCTCTTTGGGTGCCTGACTGCGGCGATGAGGTCTTGATGCTCGGCACTAATGTTGCGGATGAGTTTAAATCTCTGAACACACTCAGTGTGGAAGATATCAACACAATCCTCGCTTTTAACACGTATACAGTGGTATATGAAAGTGCCGCACCGTCGGGGTTCCGATACGACAGAGGTTACCTTGTGAAAGACCCACCACCGCAACAAATTGTCACAACTTGCACGACGCCTCTCTCGGGCATAGGGGGAGCCACTAGAGCGACGCCGACAGGGCTTTCATCGACAAGCACCCAAGCTGAGACGGGAACTGCCACAATTGCCGCGCTCTCAAGGTCTTCACAGGTGGCAACTGCTACTTCTTGCTATACCACCGGGCAGCCAGTGTCGAAATCTGCAGTAGTGATGGATCAGGTTTTCAGCTTTTGCGGCGTTTATACTAATCTGGCCACACCCACAGAAGTCTCTTCGACAGTGACATATGGCGGCCTACAGATGCTGTTCCAAGTCAATCCGGCGACTTGCGACCCAGAAGGCGGCGCGACCCGGAGGGATGTGATGTTCATCAGACCAACCGGAGGCATGCCAAGCATGCCAACCGACTCGGTGCAAGCTTTTAACAGAGCGCTCTGGCCGTGCGTACATCTGTGGAACATATGGGAGTATTGTCAGTCTACCCTTCACAGTTTATGAGCCGTGCTAACCGGTCCTAGGCAACGACGACCATAATAATGAGGGGCGAGGTGGTTCTGGCATTCTGGATTGTATGGAATTCAGCCTAAGGCCTTTGTAGTATGCGTGAATGCGGAGTGTCACCGGAAACCTCACATGGAATCTTCCATTCGAGAGGCGAAAGCGAAACAAAGTTTGCTTCAGAAGCAGTTTTTGGGGGCATTCCTGCCTCGCATAGCCGGTGAGCTGCAAATGGTTTACTTCTTAAAGCAAGGGATCATAGCTTTTCGCGAAAGCTCTACTCTTGCTGAGTGTACATACCGGTAGTGACCGCGTGGTAACCTCCTTTACCGACTCGATGCACGAGTCGCTCCTCCAGTTGTGACCTTGTCCGATCAGCTTGGCCGCTGCTGAAAATCTATATTTCGGTTGGCGCCCCAGCACCTTCATAGGTTTTCTCGAATCGTACACTCTATCCAGACGACGCAGATTTTTCCAGCCTCTCTCTTCGAAGACATTCTCCACCGCGGGACAAACTCGCTGTATCACTCACTGCCTGCGGCTCTTTGTCCGAGCCTACCAACGTCTCCTCGTTACGAGAACGGAGCCGGTGCACTGATAATGTACTTCCCCGCGTGATGCTTCTCGCCCTCTTCATCGTACAAACACACGCAGCCACTGCATCGTCAATGTCGACCTGCCGGTACGCTAACTCCATCACGTTGAAGTTGTCATCCTCTATACAAAACAAGGAGTCCAGTCTGCTTCTGCATCAGAAAACACAAGTCCTCTGCCACGACTTTCGTCACGCCATATCTGTTTTTCGGCCGAGTCACCACAGACTCGCGATCCAGGCGGCGGACTCAGCGCAGCCTCAAAGCTGCTAGTAGTGCTTATGAACAAGAAACTCTCGATCTGAGGCACTAGTTCCGCAGCCGTTCGAGAGGGGCGAGTCAGAGGTGTTGGTATTGACGGATCCTTGCTTGGACTGGGCTTTCACGCGGGGTTTGTGCAGAGTGGCGACGTGCATGTTATATTTGATGCGTCTGCCGCAGAGGATACAGGATATGAACTCGCTCGACTTGATGCTGCTGGTCGGTTCGTTGTCGCAGAGGGCAGGATGTCGACGCCAAACGGCCGAAACCAAGCGACGGCAGGCTCAGCATCAGTGCTGCGCTGAAATGGCCAGATGATGCAGTGACAAGAACATCGTATGACGCGCTCATCATGAACTTGAGCAATGGTACCCCAGCGCCTCCGGAGCAACCTGCGAACAGGAACGTAACCAGTTCAAGTTCGCTTTCCGGCTTGCCATAACATTCATGCCTTAAGCAGTATGGGCTCCTGGTGGGGCGATAACTTGCCGCCGAACGTGCTCCATCGTGGGCCGCCCGTATACGGAAGAAAGCCGTGTCGGAAAGCGCGTGAGGCACAACGAGCAGCCAGAATCAGCTACGAAAGGTCTTCCGGCTTTGGCGTCAGCATGAGGCGTTGTGGAGTGCGATTAGGTGTGTACTGTATCAAATATAGTTTGAGCTTCTTTTTACATTCGTGCAGCACGCACATATATTTTCGCAGCGAATACTGCCCTTTTGCGTTCCCAGCATTTGCTCTCCTGCATCAGCAATCTCGATCAACCGCAAGCACTCGACTAGCGGCCCGTTTCATCATCCCACTGCTATCATGACGCGCCCGCAGAAAATGGTCATTGTCGGTGCCGGCCCGTTTGGGGCGTAGGCGGCGCTCTATGCCGCTCAGCGAGGCTATGCTGTTGAGGTCTATGAACTACGCTCAGGAACGTCTTTCTTTCAGGCAAGCTCTCGTGCCGGTCTCACAACTCTCCCATTTCACTCAAGTGCTGATAGTCCACACATCTTCGTGATCCTGGCGTTGGCCGCCTCAGCCCCGGAAAGTTCATCATCCTCGCTCTCTCGGAGCGCGACAAGAACGCCTTGCGTCATGCGGGGCAGCCAGAGCTCCTCCAACGTGTCCTTGATGCCTCCATGCCTACGCGGGGCAGAGTGATCCACGGAAAAACGGTGTCTGGGGACCTCTAGGAGGTGTCTTAGAATTTCGATGCCTTGGGGAGAGTAGGTGGCGGCCAGCCGCAGCAGCGACCTGATGTTTTGAGCTAACGACCGATTGTGGCAGACCAACTTCGCCATCGATTGGGCAGCTCTTAATGCCAGCCTTACTGACTGCATCGACGGGCTTCCAACGTAAAGCTGTTCTTCAATCATAAGCTCATCCATGTCGACTTTCATAGCTGCATGGCCCTGGTGGAGGATCGAATCTGGCTCTCCTAGAGCATAGAGGTTAAGCTTGACATTATGCTCCGTGCTGACGGCGCGCACTCTGCTGTCCGCTACTATATGATGAAGACTTCTCGCATGGACTACTAGCATGAGTGCCTCGATGTCCTCTGGTGCGAGCTCCGTATGAAGCCTGGCAAGGTTCGAGGCGACACAGCGCACGCATGGAAAATCTCACCGAGCCACCGGCACATGTGGCCCGCGGAAGTTTCCATGTTTATCGCCACTCCCAATGAGGTAACGGCATCTGGCTGCCTCCTGCACAACTAAAGACTCATCGTCCATCGTCGCTGACTGGCTTAGGACGGTCCGTTTACCTGCACCCTCTTTATGCCAGCGAGCCGCTTTGCGGCATTGGAAGCCGACGAATCACAAATCAAATCCTGCCATTTTTCGACGCAAACTTTGCGGGCGTTCGCAATCATATCTCTGACACGTCCCTGATCCGATCGTTCAGCGAGTGCCCGCATCGGTCGCTGGTCAGCATCAAATGCAGGCCATACCATTTTGGGTCGTCTGGCGTCATCGTGGGTGACGTAGCTCACGCCATGGCTCCTTTCTATGGCCAAGGCATGAACGCGGGCATGGAGGATGTCCGTCTTCTGTTTCCGTGCTGGATCAGCACGCGCATGCGACAGGGGCGGCTTTGCGCGGTGAACAAGGTGAAGACGACGAGAACAACAACTCGTCCAGCAGGGCTGCGAAAATTCGCGGGCGGGCACTGGCGGAGTACTCCGCTAGCCGCTGGCGGGATGCCCACGCCATCAACGACCTGGCGATGCAGAACTACCGAGAAATGCGAACATCTCAATCCACTCTATATAAGCTTCGCAAGGCTCTGGAGGGATTCATGCACGCCACTTTTCCGTCTCTCGGATGGCAAAGCAAGTATTCGCGGGTCGTGTTCAGCAACGAGCCGTATGCTGAGTGCGTGCGTAGGAACGACAGGCAGGACCGCCTGCTGAGCATCTTTACGGCACTTTGTGCCGGTCCCTTCGTAGCTGCGGGGTTGTATTGTGCGCGTGCTCGCGGCTGTTCGGCGACAGCGCTCTGGAGCGCTGTCACGGCCCCCTGGCAGTGGCCCGGTTTTCGGAGGCACGTTTTGTCTGTCGCGCTCGGTGTATAGACTTGCGGTTCAAAAACCGAATGTAGAAACTTTCCCACTTGTCAGTAGATATCAGATCAAAGACATTGTTAGCTTTTATTTTGGGCTAGAAAGAGTGGTTATTATCTTTGTAGAACCTGCAAGCGTAATAGGCTGCGACATCACGGTCCGAGGGTAGCCAGGCCGCGGACAACTCAGCCTCCCACGCGCTGGCCACCGTCCGTCCGTCATGTTTTACTGCGGGAAGAGACACTTCGGTGGCTGCCAGCATGCTGAGCGAAAATTCATAGTTTATTGACAAACTCTGTGCCGTTGTAAATCCACTCGGCGAACGGATGGTGCTCCTTGTTGGATTGCAGAACACAAACATCCTCACACCCATTGAGTGTCACTGTCGTCATTGTGAGAACCCGACCATCAGATAGCCTTTTGGCTATAGCAACAAAATCATTGAAGTCTCGCACAACTTGGCCATTCATTTTCGTAACGAATGCCCTTTCTGGTAGTGAATAGAGATCTGCGGTTGATCCTGCCCGCACATGCGTTATGTAGATATCGCGAGGGTGAAGCGGCTGGTCCTGGTTGAGCCGGTGGCGTACAGCGAGAGGCGTGGGCTGGATGTAAGCGCCACAAAACTCAACGCATCGAGTTGTTTCTAGGTCATCCACTCGAATGCTCTTCAGCTCGAGATCCTGAGCTGCATCTCGCCGCCATATCCGCGCATGTATCGTACGAGTGTCGATATCGAAATCCGCCCAACGCACAGGTATTTTGTCGCCCAACTTCATGACAATATCGCCCTGCTCCAGCTGGGCCGAGAAACTCCCTCTCACCATGTATATATTCGAGGTGTATTCTGCTATAGCTCGGACGAACACCTTAGGCGCCCCCATGAGTCTCGCCTGGCGCGTCGAGATTACCTCCATTTCGGCGGGCATCACGTACAGCGCAGGGACATGCTCCTGTCCGAAGTATGGCAAGAGCTTTGATAAGCTAGTCGCCGATAAGCCGCCTATGCCAGGCATCCAGATCGCCTGTACGGATCCGTCGGAGCTCACGATCACACCATCTGCGCCCTTCACTT
Organism: Beauveria caledonica; assembly: GCA_030777785.1. Classification (NCBI taxonomy): domain Eukaryota; kingdom Fungi; phylum Ascomycota; class Sordariomycetes; order Hypocreales; family Cordycipitaceae; genus Beauveria; species Beauveria caledonica. Next base: position 50,289 of record JAPFSE010000022.1, on the reverse strand, counting down.
CGGACGGCGCTTCAATCTCGATGAGATCTGCATTGACTGGGTGGCATCTGAGGGACGGCGTAGTCGACCGGAGCGCCGGTCGCATGAGCACGACTGACTGCACTGTCGCGTCACCGTGCAGGAGCTGTTCTGGCTCACTGAAGTAAATGAGACTAGCCTTTGCATCCGACAACCAGTTCCCGAGCGTGACGCCGCCTACTTGTCTCGGCGCCAAGGAAACATCGTATTGAATGATGGCATAGCAATGATGTGCATGTAGAAACACGCACCGCGCGCCTACCTCCGTAGCCGTTCCTAGTGTGACTGTGATGTAGCACGCTTTGTGCGGCACAACCTTTCGGGAGACAACAGCGAGACCCGCTTTGGCGTCGACTATGACGCCCATTCCTCGTGCCAACATGGCCGGGTAGCCGTCGAGGTACAGATACGCCCTGCTTTCGACGTGAATTAGGTTGAGCATGATAGTCGGAAACGGAGCGTGAGGCGAGATCTTACTCCTGAAGGGGTGGTGCATCGCCGCCGGCGGCATCGGGCGCAGAGGTGTCGTGGCGCTGCGCCAGAGACCCGTCGCCCCATCCAGAGAATACACGGTGATCCCACTTGGAACATCAAGTGTGAGGACGGAAGTGCGGCGTCGATGAAGGCTCTCGAGATGCGCGCAGGTCACCACGACAGCCTGGCCCTTGTGAAGCAACTTCAGACGGTTAAGAAACCCCTCTAGACTGGAGATGGCTTGACCATTTAGGCTTTGGATAATCCAGCCAGGCTCGCCGTCGCCAATTAACATTGGCTCCGTGGACTCGGCCACATAGACGCCGCGAGTAGCCACAGATATGTTGAGTGCTTGCACGTACGTTACATTATGGCAGAAAAGGCCTCCCAACGATATAAGACATTTTGGCATGATGTGGTGAAGATTGATGACGTCGATGATACTGAGAACTAGTTGCCCGCTTTGGAGCAAGCTCATAGAAACCTGGCTGTTCATATTCTCGTTGAATGCATCCTCGAGCTCGTCGAACTGGAGCGCGACAGCCCCATTCACCTCGAGAAGAATATCCCCTGGTAGAATCCTCCCACACGACGGGCCGCCGACCAAAACTTTACTTACGACGAGTAGCCCACCTGACGCCGTAATCTGCCGGCGAAGTCTTTCCTCCCAGCCCGAGTCCAGCCCTAAACCCTTGCACTCGTAGATTGGTTTTATCACAAACTGACACTGGATGTCACCTCGGGGCACGTCTTGACCTTGGCGTAGACGGCATAAGATTTGGAGAACGGGACCCGTCGGCAGAAGGAAGCATATCGCGCCATCTGTCCGCCTCCCCAAAACCATCCCCAGCACTAAGCCATCTTCACCCAACGCCGGGCTGCCGGATGACCCTCCGCTCAAGTTCATGTTGGCCATGTAATAGCTGATGTTGAAGTCACTATAGGGCCTGTCGTACTAGGGGGCGTTGCGGTCTGCTCGGCTGATCGCGCCGTCGATGATGCTTGTGGCTTCGCCAGCATCGTTGCCGACTATAAGCACTGGCTGGCTAACTACACAAAATAGTTAGACTTCCTTCGTGCTGTGCCGCACACTAGCTATAAATTACTGGATGCGCCACCTGAGCTGAGACTTAGACCGTCTATCTTCATATTTCGAATGCTTTCTGGGTCGTACTTGAGAAAGGCAAAATTATGAATAGGGTCAATGTACAAAGGCCGGCAGGAGACAGCTTCCTGGTCGAAGATGCACAAGCCCTAGAACGGCCCCGGACTAGCAACATGGCGATTTGTGAGAACATAGCTGCAACGCAAAAATCAGCACCCCAACTTGCCGCGAGGCTCTGTACTTTTACCCTCTCTTGGCATCCACGACAAATCCGGTTGCTTCACTCGTCTGCGCACCATCTCCGTCAAACGGGAGCGTGTGGCTGAATCTGATCACCACTATGTTTCTGATGATTCTAGAAAGGTCCTTGCGACTCTGGTGTGCTGGACACCCCAAGCTCTTGGCCGCTCGCCCGCGGAAAACCTGTCGAACAGCTTCACAGAGCATGTTGCCGGCGGTAGAGCAGATTGCTGTAACGACGACACACTGGCCAGTAGGCACATCAGCATTCTTATGCGACACCGAATGGGGACATCTGTCGACCGACGGTCCATATACGGCTCTTGACTATTTCACCGTCACAACCTTAGGCGCAGGGTCAAAATTGGCTCACCATGCGAGCACAAGAAAACGCCTGCATTCTGCTTCCTGGAACGTGCGACGGGGCGCGGCCGTGCGAGAGTCCTCTCCATGCGAATACTTATAATAGACGCTGCCCCTCTGGCTGGTATGCCACCTGCAACAGGCCTCGGTTAGAGGTATGGGAATACGCACATGAAGCTTCTGCTTTATTCAGCTGCGCTGGCGCGCCTCATGGCGGCTTACCACCTACAAGAAGCAGCACCACGTAGCGCAGGTGGCCTGCTGTTCCCCAACACAACCTAGGCGACAATGCCGCCATCCACGGAGTCAGCGTCGCCCACCAATGTAGAGATAATATCGTCCGCTGCGGGAGGCAACCCCGCGATTCAGCCTACAACCTCCAGAGACCCTACTACAATGCCTATTACTCTGGGGTCGAGCAGTACCGCCGCGACGGCACCGAGAAACCCCAGCGATTTGGCCATAGTGCAGGCTGGCCCAACCTCGAGCAGTGTTCATAGAGTAAAACCGACAGATTCTGATCAGTTGACCGTGGTACGGGTTAGTCCAGGCTTGACCAGCAATCACGCAGTAGAACCAACAAACTCTGGTGATTTGACTTTGATGCAAGGTAGTTCAAGCTCGAGCAGCACCTACGCAACAAAACCGCCAAACTCTGGCCAGTTGACCGTGGTGCGTGGTAGTCCAGGTTTGACGAGCAACCCCGCGGTAGAACCAACGAATTATGGCGATTTGACTGTGGTGCGGGGTACTGCGGCCAGCCAGGCCATACAGAGTAGTTTCACCAGCCGCACGTCCACGGCCAGCGCAGTGACGCTCTCCCGCGGAGGGACAGCCGCGACAACCATCCTCACAGAGGCCCCTAGCCCAACACGAGACGGTCCCTCAGGGCGACTTCAGACGCCGGTGCAGGGACTGCCGCGCGTCATCCTGCCTGGAAGCTCGATTACTTCCAGTGATGGCAGCCTGATTCAACTCGGGTTTCTCTTTCCGCTCAACTACGTATTCGTATCGTAGCACCTACAAGCGGCAGCGCAGATATTCGAGGTGCTGCCTAGGGCCTTGGCGCACGGCACGGTCCAGCGTAGCGCGGTAGAGGTTGCCAGGCTCGTCCCCTACGACACGCGAGCTAGAGTGGGCTACATCACGACCATCGCCAAGCTATACTATCCGAAAGCTTTTGTCGATCAACTACAGATAGATATTCTCCAACCGAAATCGGACATCTATACCGGGGGAGGAGACATGCAAAGAAATCTGACGGCACTCATCGACCCAGCCATTAGAATCACTGACGATGATGGCGGGATGGATTGTGCTTCGCAGACGTGCGCCGCACCCTCGCCCGGCACGCCAAACTCGTCGAAGCAGACGGGGATAACTGCGGGGGCCGTGGTGGGCGGGGCGGCGTTCTGCGGCGCGCTGGGCTTGGGCGTCTTTCAGCTCTACAGGCGGCGGGGGTCAGCGGCATGGCCATTTGGAAAGCGAAAAAGTGGCCGGCTCGACGGGAGCCGCATCTCGCGACCGATGAATTCTGTAAATAGCCTTGGCTGGAATTGGCTCATGACTGAATAGTATTGCCCGCGTTCAGGGTCGTCCATTGACAGTGCACTCGACAAAACGCGAATGAAAGCGCCAAGTGGCCAGACGCGATCGATGCATGGCTTGCTAGAAACTAGCAGCCGGCTTGGCCCATCGCAAGAGACGGAGTTTTGCACCGGTACTGATAACTAACGCGGAAGGAGGCGATGAGTTGGGAGAAAGCACCGCCATTTCTGAGTCCTGTTGCGCGGGTGAACAGCCAGTGGTTTCAACAAAGAAGGATTCCATTACTCGCATGCTGTAATCCAACAAAGCTACTGTAGCGTTTCTAAGTGTCCTCAGCTTGTTCATACCCAGTAGGCGTGGCACTTTCACTTGTGAAGAATGAAAGTAGATTCGATTTGTTCACCGACCAAATGGCCGAACGTGACCCAGCATCCTATCACGGCCGAAGTTCTTCTGCGTCGCTAGGCTGTCCCTCATCTGTCGTCAGCATCTACAGGTAGACTCGCGGGCAAGATTAGCTTCAGACTCGAGTCAGATACTCAGATTCCCGCTGTGTCTACTGCTACGACATTATCAGCAACGAAGATGGATTTGTTCGCGTTTCGTTTTGGCGGAAGGTGGCTGTATACCAACCGGAGACCCCGAGATATGACGGCCGCTGTTTGTAGCCGTCGCGGTCGCGAAGAGCCACTAGTCGGCAACTCGACCACAGCTGATACGGAGACATTGCTGGGTCCATGTATAAGAAGATCCGGTGAAGGGCTGCAGCCGGAACATGACCTGCAAGACGCCCACAGGCCCCCATATGCGTGCTGTGACCCAACAGCATTACCACCACCCGTCACTGACTTGCCATGGAGCCGTGCCCTCGCCCAACATCCAGTGTGTACCCGGTCTCCGAGTTCGATAATAGGTACTCAGCCTTCGAGAGCGGACATGCATTTGAGCTTGAAGATCTGCTGAAGCAAATCACCGACCAGGCGCAGGAGCATCATATAAGCAGAGGAAATGATGATCTGCCGGAGAGTTGCGGAACCATCACTCAGGCGTGGGCGCATCATAGGTCCATACAAGATAATGATGTGCCAGAGAGCTACGAGATCACCACACAGGAGTTAGAGCAACAGCTGATTATGCAAAATACTGAGTTGCGGGCGAGGCTCGATAGCGCACGAGAGCACTTTGCTCGCCTATACGATGTAATGAAGAGGGCAATGGGAGTGTCGAGGCGGCTATACGGGATCTACCTGAGTGTGGCACATGAGAAAAGCATAGCACAGAAGAAAGAAAGGGCTAGCCAAGAAGACTTTTGAGTAACATTATTTCCGACTCTTTTGTCTACGTATCCGTGACGACTGCAGCGGGCGCGCTGATTTCCTCTTCATATAGCAGGTCTCGCAGTCTGACCAGCTCCAAAATGATGGACTCTAAAGCGTCAAATATCTGTATACGCCTGTCGTGTTGCTCCGATTCGATTGAGGCCACGTCTGACCCGGGCACAAACTCGCTAAGGCTGCCCTCGTCGCCGTCGACGACGAAGTCGCGGAGGCTGCCCGCGCTGTCATCATCGGTTCCGCTGGTAAGAATCTCAGAGTCAGAGTTCATGTCGCTCTCGCTGAAGGGGACGGCTTGGTACACTGCGTTACTGTGTCAGAAAGATCGAGAGCCTTATGCTCGTGAAACAACGACGCGGCCTACATACTTTCAGTCATATCTGTCTGTCTCTGTAGTCATCCAACCTCACGGGAAGAGCGTCGCATTATATGCGCGAATACGGAGCACTTATCCGCCGCACACGGTCTAATACCACCGCGATGGTGCATCTAGAAAATTGCGTATAAGAATCTACTGGCAGCAGCGCGGGTCCAACGCTGCGGTGTGTTCCTCTATACGATCATCATGCACAGTACCATGGAAATCCATGGAATGTCCACGTACATCTATTACGGGAGACAGCTCTGTTCATTTGCCGTCTTGTGTTTGAGCGTTGTCATGGTTTTCATTTGTCGCTACACTGGGTTCTTTCAATGGAAGGTGTGACTTCCCTGCAAGCCCGTCCTTCGGCCTGCAGTCTCACTAACTTTCAAAATAGCCCGTATCTGAAGTGGCCGATGCAGCCATCCATTCTGTGAAAGCTGGTACGTACGCGTTCTGCGTCGAGACAGACCACGATCTCTGTTACCCGGTTGCTGCGTTCCTGCTGGTCGATATTATGTCTTCGTTCTTTCTCTTTCTCTCGGTCACTTCCTTTGCTTTCACCGTCTGGCTGGGTCAGATGAGCTTAGAAAGCAGATTTTCCAAGTTTTCTCTGCTTGCCCAAACGTTCGGATTCTGGATGGCGATACTTAGTTCTTTTTTCGCTTTTGTGACGTATGTGGTTTCTAAAGTGCATCTGCAAGACGGTCAGCTAGACGCGGGGTTCTTAGTCAAAGGCGGCTTCGCGAACATTGCGCTGTCGAGCGCTTCTCTAGCCTCTCCCTTCATTTACGAGCTTTTCCAAAGAAATCCTTTTCACAATCATTATGAGATCGATAATATATCTCAGGGGAGTGCTAGGTAGCTGGCCAATGCCCGACGGAATTTGTCCCAAATATCATGAGCGCTATGTGTTCAAGAGGCTACTTCGTAGTGACTGCCACGTATCCGTGCAAGTTGCATTACCTAGATCCAGAAAAGCGTGCGGGCGTGCTGTTACGCAGACCATTCGCTGCAGGCCGCCGGATTTAGAAACTTGCAGCCAGTGTACAGGAGCCAGAACAGCCTGCTGTGTTCGCTGCGAATGCTACAGTGGTCGCCTGGCGCAGCCAAGACTTGCTCGTGCCTGTACCTGAGGAAGCCTCAGCAGAGGAACTACCTACAGCGGCTGCGCATCCTCTAAGCCCGCATTGCGCTGCACAACGTCCATGGCCCACGCTGAGGGCCTAATCTGGCCTGGCTGGAAGCTGCCTCTGCATGAGAGAGTGAACTTGGCGCAGCTACTCGCGACCAAAGGGCGCTTCTTGGCGCAGGTCCATTTCCAGATGTGTGAATCTATTTTCGAAACTTCTCTTTCCCAGGATAGCTGAAAGCTGCGATAAGTGGCCCTGAAGCGGAGCTGGGTCTGGCCAAAAACTGCGGTCAGCCGTCGCCAAAAGACTAGCTTTGTTCTAGAGAGCAATAGTTGGTGCATGTGTAAAAGTAACAATCGGACTTGACAGCCTGTTTCCCGCTGCAAATAATTCCGGTGATCCGGTAAGGTTTTCCGATAAGATTATCCGGTAAGGTTCTACCGGCGCCACTGCGCAGCCTTGAAAGCTGCCACGATTGTTATTAGTTGATCAAAAGTGTGACACTGGTTTGGCCTGTTTGGCTCACACCTGTCCGCGGAATACGACCTCAGAAGCCTACCTAGAGATGGCAGGGCGGGATATCCAATGTGGGGCGGGCGATGCACCGACGGAAAGGGTGCAACTCGCCTGTCGACGGTGTCGGGGCTCGTGCCTGTGGAAAAGCTACGATAAATGAAGTGAAGCCCCGGCTCACCGGCAGTCTGGTAGCCGCTACGGCCTATACAGGGCCACGAGCTGTTTTCACGAAGGGTAGGGCTTAATTGAGCATGGATGCCAGCCCCGAGGATCGTCCAGTGAAAGACCCACGACCCTTGAGAGGCATCGCGGGCACAGGCTATCGGAATGCAGCAGGCAGTCACCATGATGGAGCAGCTGCGCGAGCGGGAATAGATCAACCAGGGAGAGATTATAGAAAAACGCGCCGAGAAGCCGTCTTTGCATTTTTGAGTCGGTTGCGCTTGCGCTACACATCAAAACGGTACAAGCGCATCACGCGGCAGCGATCGGTCTAGAACAGGCAATATGATTCACAGTCAAATTGTTGTCTTCTTGCGCAAAAGAAAAAGGGGTTTGTTTCAAATCAAGTCAGCGAATCAAGACCAGCTGCTGCTTTCTGGTTTGTAAAGCTCTTCACTACAGTACACTGGCAGAGACCATCACAGCAGACACAGGAGAACCAAAACGTGCCAGCCCGAGCGAGGTCGCAGCAAATACGCGAGCCTGTCACCGATGAACTCGGATGCAACCACTTTGAGCGCCGCCTGAGAGCGGCGATTCTGTTGTAAAAGCTATATCAACACCTATGAGGAATTACCCGGGGGCTGAAGCAAAGCACAAAGTCGCGAGGCGAGAGCATGCGGTCAAGCGACAGGGGCAAATCTCGGCATTTGTCAGACATATAGCGATCGAGGCACTCAAAACAATCTCTACTCTGGACCACGCCACGCTTATTCGTTCGTGGCAAAGGGTTTGACTATCATCATGGCTGAATTTGACGGGGAAAGAGAACCATGGCATGAGCGAAGCAACGGTCAAAACAGCGGAGATGGCAAAGGAAAGGCTAGGAGAGGAGAGTAAAACAACCGGTAGATAATCAAGATTTTATATGCTATACTGAGAGATTAGACAATCCCCCCAATCGACCAGATTCCCATGACGTTTGTAGTTGTCATCCTAGACTAGAACCTGCATTCTACAGTTGCCCCAAACTTTTTGTACGTGAGATCTTATTATATGTACATCGTGAGCGCAGCTGGTCAAGAAAAACGCAGAAAACCTGAGCGGCGCATGTTTGAATTCCTGCGCTGTACCTTCTAATCAAGCGATCTCGTTGGGGAAAAGTACCGCAAGGTCCTTCCGCAACGGAACACTGCAATCTTGCCAGTAGAAACCTCTTCATGTTCGCACCGCCGTTCCATCATGGCGACTGCCTTCTGCATCACAATATCGAGTGCCAGTAATGCGTTCTGAGGGCCGTGGATCTTCCCGCTGAACGATCTTTAGGGCCGGTTTCCGTGCTTTAGCGCCCGCCTCTATTTGAAATAGCTTCGTGATTCTGCATAGGGTGTGGCTATTTCCGAATGGCTAGCGAGCCTGTCTTCACCTCTGGAACTCCAGGCTTAGCAGCCTTTTATATTGTGGGTTCTTTGTACGCGCCAGCGCATCCTCCCCTAAACCCCCCGTAGTTCTTATGCGTGTTGGGCCACACATACGTCGACGCTCCACGTTCGCCTTGCTTTAGCGAAGGAGCGGTATGTACGATGTACAGCAACTGACTCTAGAATTTCTGAGGACAGAGACCTCATGATGCGCAATTCACGTCTCGCCAGAGAACAGCTCCTCTTGTTCTTCGTCAGCATCTCTTACACCCCACCGCAGACTGTCATTATGCTGTAGACGAGATATCTCTTGCGCGATATGCGCTCTGTCAGATTCTAGTTGCTGCTTTTCGGCGCGAAGAGCCACAACTATTCCCTCCAAATCAGATAGGTCAGTCTGCAGCGTTTTGAGTTCAGCGTGCCGCGACTTTACGGCCACCAGCTGTTCCGACGCAAGATTAAGCAGTCGTTTCAGCTTCGCCGCCCCGTGCAAGCTTGTGCAGTCATATGCCACGGCCATATTGCCCGTGCAACCGCCAGCGACTGCCGTCAAATCATCGACGTTAATACCCAGCGTTCTCAGACTGTCCCACATATCTTTTGCGGTGACTGTAAATTTCGAGCCTGTCGGCAGGGCAAGGAGAGCTTCGGGAGCATCTTGGCTGTACTAGGAGTCTTGCGTGAAAAATATCAATAGAGTGACGGCGAAGCTTGTTGAGGTGGCATCCATTGCATCGCACACGTTCGAGATGTGTTTACGAGGTCTCGAGCGACATTGGCCATGCTCATGCGCTTATGTACCGACAGACAGGTGCCCGGCAGAGGCGTTTGCCGAGGCGGCCTAATGAGCAGCAGCTTCGGGCTGCTAGGAAGAACTTGACCAATTTCGGCTCAAGCGCCTCGTTTCTGCTGTTGAAGGTTGGGCGCATGAGGTCCATCGTTAAATAGCTATGCTTGGATCATCGCACACAATAGGACATTGAAACGCACGGAGTCCTGCCCACCTGTACATACGACCACGGCATAGTAAGGCATGGCGCAGTAATATCATGGATCTCATGAAAATCTGAACATCGACATCACTAAGTTCATAAAGATTAGCCCTTGGCTCACCACTTCTTTTTAAGCAGTAGCTTCGGTCATCGCGTTATGGCGAGGCCTATGCACCTTCGCCATATCCGCGCCGGTAACCGCTGTCGGTAGAGGTCTAAGGGCTACTTACACAAAACACGGGACGGCCGCGAAATAGATTTGTATCGCGCTCTATCTGTGGCTAGTGAGAATTGTATTCTTAGCGATAATATGGTGGCTTTTCTGGCTCGCACTGAGCCTATTTTTCCTTGCACCAGTTCGATTTGTTGCGCAGCTAGTGGTTTAAGACAGTTTTAGCATTTAATCAAATGAATGCGATTTTCAATGCGTCAAACACGGGAGTGGTAAATAATACAAGTCCCATTTTAAACAAATATATGGAAAGATGATCGCGACTCCAAAAACACCACCGCCAGCTCAGAACGAATTTTTGAAACGCGTAAAATTTGCCGATCTTTGCTGTTCACCGGGGTCCTCTTAGGCATTTACCTCCATTGGCGTATTTAGCTGATACCTTCCAACTACTGCCCCCTCGGCACACTGGAGGGAGAAATTTCACCTCAATAGAGCACGCCATGCACATGCTTCTTCAACGCATACATCAAGCCTGGTCTGAAGGCAAAGTCGCCACGCTACTGCAGCTGGATGTGTCGGGCGCCTACGATAATGTTTTCGCAGTGAACGGTCGACAACACTCAAACTACAGAAATGCACAGCGCCGTCGGCGCCAATTAAGACGGGTATTCGACAAGGATCTCGCATGCCACCACACCTCTACTTGTTTTACAATGCAAATTTGGTGGAATTTTGTAAAAACGAAGATACGGAAGCGGTAGGATATATCGATGATGCGTCTATTCTAGCAGTCGGGCCTGCTTTAGCCCACGACTGCAAAACCCTCAAAGCTATCCACCACAAAGCCGAAGAATGGGCTGCAAAGCATGGTTGGAAATTTGCGCCCGCCAGGTACGAGCTTGTGCACTTCACCAGAGATCCGACAGCGAACACCACGCATGCTCTCCGTCCGACAAGTTGGCTCTACTCTACAACCTGACTGGCACGATCGCCACGCCAATCGCAAGGATATCCACTAACGATTCGAAAAAGGGATCCTTGTGGCAAGGGGCTGCGGTTATTGGTGCTTGGATGGATATCTGGAAGGCATGCTGCGGGCTGAGCTTGGAGGCACGAGAACACGAAAGATTGTACTGGTCTACAAGAGCACACCGTGTAAATCCGGTTTCAAGATTACAAGTTTATGTAGCTTACGCTGAGAGAAACACTGATGATAGCAAACGCGATCAATACGAGGCTAAGGGACGACGGGAACAAGTTTGACGACAGCATGGTATGGGGATCTACCATCTCTCACGACAGGGGCCAACTCTGCGCACAGAATTACGCTTACGAATTATGTTTTACCCGGGGTACACAAGAGATATGCTAGCAGTCGCAGTTGACAGCCAGTTGGCGGCCATTCCTGGCCAAGTGATGGGCTGTGGTTATTCCAAAAAGGACGATTTATGCCTGCAACTGGCCCAATATGATTTTCTAATGCATAAACTCAAAATCTCCTTGCATATGACCATTGTCTAGAAAATACCTAGTCGGCTCCATCATTTTCCCGACAAGTTGTCCGAGTATTACATAATTCCCATCCAGCGTACATGAGAATACCTTACATTTCAATCTCGCCACACTCCTCGTACTGCTCTCGGAATTGGTTCCAGCGTTCCAGAATCGCAGCGCGACCAAGCTGGATGGCATGCTCGGGGTCATAGTCCAGTTCATAGACGTGCTCCAAATCTAGAAAGACAACCCGACCATCAACAAGGTGAAAATTATCTAGTTTCCAGTCATCGTATGCAATGTTTAGACTGATCATCGGGCGATACGATGCTAAAATCATCTGCGCTATTTGCTCCTCCGACATCTCGACCAGCGCCGACCTGTGATAGAGTGACACGCCGCCAACGTCCTCGAGCACGAGAGCGCGGGTGCCATCACAGTACGCCTCTCCGTAGCAAACTGGTATTTGTTTACCTTGAAGCGATTTGAGCTCTTCATACATGCGCAACTCGTTTGTAAACTCGTCATCTGAGTTTGGCTTTAGTTTCTTGACAACTACAGTAGTTGGTAGAGACCAGGCGACGGGTAAGAAGGCTAGGGCTAGCTTCTTTGGAAGGATGGTTGTAACGAGCCAGTGCATGCACTTGCCCAACATGTTTCGCTGAATTGAAACGCGCAGGACATGCTGGTGCTTACGCCAGGGTGCGGCATAGGAACCGGAGATGCTCCAGCCCCTTAAGGTGAACTGTTAAAATAGTTAGTGACAAGTTAGGCGAGTGCCATGATGGATACATGCCTGGCAAACCGGACTGGAAGTTCGTTGGCATGGCTCACTCGATGAAGTCGACGGGGTTGATAGCGTTGACGATGGCGACAGAGGTGGCCACGATTTGTCTGGTTGATGCAGGGCCATCGGGACCGCAGTATGATCGCAGGCGGCACATGCGCGAACTTGCGAATGTGAGCTTGGGACTGGAAAAGGAGCACTAGTGCTAATATGTCTATATAGCACACGTGACAAGATATGTAAAACGGGTAGGAAACGATAAAATAAACAAGGAAGTAACAAATGAATATCCGTCCTGCGAGACGGGCTTCTGGTCGCCTGAATAGAAAAGTGGGTCTCCAATCGGAGACCAATAGGAGCACGACATGCGCTGTCAGGCTGGCTCCTTCACGCCAGGTATTTGTATTAACGGTGGGCGAATGTAGTCGTATGCGCGTTGCACGGTGAAAGCAGTGGATGGTGTGAATATGAGAGCAGTAAACCCGCGTCAGGGGCAAGAGGCAGCGACTTATGGCATGGCGAAGGCCACCGCCCAGCTTTAGGGTCTTCCAGAGAGTCTGCACCTCTGCCATTCTCTTGATGTCTTCATACTCAGCTTGAGTATATCGATATCTACATCATCTCCTTGTAATGGCGTCGACGATTGCGCAGCTTCTTCACACCCATCCGACTAATTATGTCCACGAAACAGGCTACACAACATCCACGAAGAAGGAATGGGCGAAGAAATATAAGCCCATTCGGAACGTCACTATTCATACGTCTGGCCAACGGGGGGAGGTTGTTGCGGACTTTGGCGCCTTTCTTCCTGAGGAAGCAGATGACCAGCGTCGAACCTCCGTACTGGCTTACCCACCCAACCAACAATCCTGGCGAATGGATACCGAGGCAGACGCTAGGCATTGGTTCTATCATGAGGTTTCAGACGTCGTGATGCCAGCATTTGCGTCATATCCGCCAGTAGTTCAGGTGTCTGAAGCTAAGCCATTTTCTGAGGAAAATATTGTTCAGGTTGTGGACGACTCCTTTACGTTTAAACCGCCAGGCGGCTCTCAAATGCCGCTGGTTATTGGCGAGTTTAAGAGAAACATCGTGGATTATAACGAGTGGCAAACCGGGAAGATCGCCAGCTCTTTGCAGATAAGCCTCTCCCGCGAACTCCGAGGGTACGTCGTGTCGGCCTCCACACTAAGGTAGCGATGGCTTCGATTCTGATACCTCGCTTCGGCATAGATACGCCGTAAAATACAACTGCCCACAGGTCTTCTGCTTCGACGGATATACTCTGCTCATGCTCCAGTTTAAAGCCCGAAAGCCTGAAGCGATTGCTGACGAGGATTGCGATATTGACTGCTGGCTGTTCCGCCGACGGAACCCAGGTGGCACCACTCTTCGCTACGCCTTGTATAGGCTGCTTGCACAGGGACTCCGCCGAGTCCAGGGGCAGATGTCGCGAAGTCCAGCGCTCCTTAACAGCCAGGAATGCAAGTTTCGAAACTTTTACACTGGGGAGCCCATCTGGAAAATTGACGGTGTTCTGCACAGACATCCGTGGGGCATGTATAGAGCTGTGGATCCGAAAGATGGTTCTATATACTGGATGTACAATGGGCAGCCTGTCTGGGGTGAAGATGGCTTGCTTATTTTGGACGGCCCGCCCTTGTATACCTCATAGCGGGTATGGGGTTCATTCAGCCGAGGCACATTGCAGCAGTTGGTGATGCCTCTGTGAGTGAGAGATAGCATGTAACTGAAATCATCGTTGAAAGCTTTGGCGATTCTGCGGGAGGCTTTGGTAGCCATTGTCTTGCCCCATTTCATAGGCACTGCATGTTGGCATCGATCAGGTCGTTCGCAAAGCAGCTACAAGCCGTTCCCCCTGCCGACTTGACGGAGATCTTGTACGTAGCCCATGCAGCCAGTGACTGTCCTACTAATCTGTCTACGCAGAATCTCCGCATCTTAATCTCCATCAAATCAGAGAATATATATGAAGTGAAATTCGGCGATAGAGCCACAGCTTATTCCGGTGAAATACTTCTTGCGGACATTGTCTCGTCGGAGCTTCGAGAACGACGACCTAAGAGCAGGACGGTCATCTCAAGTGCGTTATCTTGCTGCTTAATGGCGAAGCTAATCATCTTAGCAGTGTCTACGAAGGTTTCTATGCGCAATGCGTTGAACGATCTGTTGTGGCAGAATCGGCGCAGTAATATAGACATCATGTATCCCGACTATCAGACATGACACATCAAGGCGCCACACCGGATTTTAAATGAGTCCCCATACCGTGTGTGTTTTGGAGTCTGTTGACTGTACACTTGCCCCTCTCGCCTCAGCCTCAGGCGTTGCACCGAGAATCAACAGCGGATTGCGCTTGGGCTGGGGCGTCATCACTCAAACCACACGGACCTTCTTTCAGAAGATATCAATGAATGGCAGACTCATTCTTTAGTTGTAGGGTTGTAGCTGAATGGCACTATGGACATCATGTACACGGACTATCAGCCATGAAGCGTCTCTACGCCACACCATGATACAAATTTGGGCATTGAGTGAGTCACCTTTTTCAATCTACTATACGTGTTTGTATTTGTCTTCTGTTTGTCAATGCTGAGCGCTCTGTCATGAGCCACTGACCGTATTATTCTCTTGCGGGAAATCTGATCCGCTGCCAATCCACGTGCTTGTCAAAATTACCAGTCCTGTGAGCCTTCTCTTATGCCAGGGATACGTGATGGCGACGCAGATGCAGCGGACTCGGGCGGGCGTAGGCGGGAAGCAGATGAGCGGTGCCGGCGACGGCAGGAGAGGGAGGAAGGAGGGCGCGCGACCCGGCGACGGGAGCAGCAGAACGGTAGGCTGGCGAGGCCGGATGCTGTTGTTGATGAGCGGCGTAGGGTGAGTGGTAATGGCGCGAATGGTAGTAATGAGGGAGGAGGTGGGACCATTCTGCTTGAGTGCAGAGATTGGGCGGATGAAAGAGACAAAATGTGGGCAGGCAAGCGGCCATGGGTTGACCTCAAACGCATACTCTGTAGCTCGTCCATGGCAGTACAAGCAGCTAAGATGATGATACGCACGGGACTTCTGGGCCAGTTCCAGGCGGTTCCGTCGACAGTACTCCAATATACATAGCGAAGACGGGTGATTTTATGTAGATAGAAGCTGAGGAGGGCCAGGAAAGGCCTGACAAGTCAGAGACACAGAACTGTCACCAACATTCACCTGTATGATAGAGTTGTCTGAACCGAAGATGAAACGAACCTTGCCATAGAGAACTTCGTCTTCGGGGCCGACGACAGCAAAATCAGTAGGTAGATAGAACGCTGCATAGCTGCCAACAAAGGCGGCTGGGACAGTCTATGAATAAAGAAAGAAAGAAAGAAGAAGGCCTGGGACAGGAATAGCTCTCCCAAGAAAACGACATCCTAGGACAATCGCGCATTCCCGGGAAAGAAACCGCTCAACTCTCCCAGGAAAAAAACACCTCAGGACAGAAATGGCGCTCCTAGGAAGTTACGATCCTGGGGAAAAGACGGCACTCCCGGGAAAGTAGCGGCCTGGGACAGAAATGGCTCTCCCAGGAAAAAGACATCCTAGGACAATCGCGCTTTCTCGAAAAAGAGACCGCTCAACTCTCCCAGGAAGAAAACATCCCAGGACAGAAACGGCGCGCCTAGGAAAGTTGCATCCCAGGGCCGCTGCGGGTCTCCCGGGAAAGTAGCATCCCGGGACAGAACCGGCGCGCCTAGGAAAGTTGCATCCCAGGGTTGCTGCGGGTCTCCCGGGAAAGTAGCATCCTGGGACTGAGCGGCGCTCCCAGAAAAGTAGCATCCCGGGACAGAAACGGCGCTCTTGGGAAAGCAGCATCCTAGGACGGAAACGACGCTCCCAGGAAAGTCCCTTCACTTCACTTCACTTCACTTTATTCATAGACTGTCCCAGCCGCCCTTTGTTGGCAGCTATGCAGCGTACTATCTACCTACACAGATTTGCGATCCGCGCTCGACGACAAAGTTGCAGTATGGTCAACTTTCGCTTTGTCGTCGCTTCGGACCGCTCTATCATACAGGTGGTCAATTGTGACAGTTCGGTGTCTCTGACTTGTCAAGCCTTTCCTGGCCCTCCTCAGCTTCTATGTACAGAATATCACTCGTCTACGCTATGTGTATTGGAGTACTGTCGACGGAACCGCCTGGAACTGGCTCAGAAGTCCTGTGCGTATCATCATCTTGGCTGCCTGCACTGCTATGGACGAGCTACAGAGCATGCGTTTGAGGTCAACCCATGGCCGCTTGCCTGCCCACATTCTGTCTCTTTCATCCGCCCACTCCCTGCATTCGAGCAGGATATGGCGTACGGTTTGGGGGCCGTAACCGCATGTACACTGGTCCGAATCCGCCTTGTTGATGCCGTGCAGATATGCACGGAGGCCGATCTTTCCAGTGCGCATTTGGGTGATGACTGAGCTGATGGCTCTGTGTGTTCTGTTGTGTGTGGAGAGTGTTGCCTTTCCGGGTCGGACGCCGAGCTTGAAAAGGTCGCGTCCGTGTTTGTCGTTTGCCCAGGCTTGGGCCCATTCCGCTTTCATTGCTTGTCGAATATTGGTCCTTGTGGTGGCCAGAAGTGTCCGGGGTTCCGTGGTGTTTGGTGGCGCCAAATTGGGATCCGCGGCTTCTTTGGCTGCTAGGTCCGCAGCTTCATTTCCAGGCACTCCGACATGTGAGGCGATCCAATGGAACTGGATGTTCCATTTTTGGCTCCGAAGCTCATCTAGAGCCTGTATGGCCTCTATGAGGATATACTGGCCGGATGGACACTTCGGGTTTAGGACAGCCTGAAGTGCCGCCTGGTTGTCGGTGAAGATCGCACACCGGCCGGGAGGGGTCCCTGCTTTGTGCACGTCGAGAGCCACTTGCAGAGCCAGAACCAGTCCACGGAGCTCCGCGGCGTATACCGTGGATACGTCAGAGGTGCCCATGTACTGCATTCGTTTCTTGCTGATGCCGTCGAACGAGAGATCAGGAGCGACCGCAGCTGCGCCAACGTGGCCATTGATGCCGCTACCGTCAGTATAGATGCGGATTGTTCCTGGTTCCATGGCGTCGTGTTCTTTGATGGCTTCTGCGGCCGTTTTCGCTATGCGGACAATTGGGGGCGCCCACCACGGCGGCACCACGTGTGGCCGTCGTATTTCGAGTTGATTGAGTGGGACACCAAACTTATCCTCCAGTAGTGTTGAAAACCGGTCAAGAGGGCTTACCGCATCGGAAATCGGACGCCCTCTCTCCCGGTTACCCTCAATCACGGCCATGTCATCGAAAAGCGGCGTGGTTCTGATGCGCACCGTTGTCTCCACCGCTGTTTGCTCAAGCTGTTGAAGCACTGGCAGCAGGTGGGCCTCAACGTCAACTGCGCTGCCTGCTGTCGTTCGGAAAGCGCCCGTGATGATTTGCGCGGCGCGGCGTTGCACGTTTCGAATAGCGCTAATCATAGAGCTACCCCGACTTGTGCAACCTGAGCCAGGGATGAACCATGCCGAGCAGCCTCCCATCCCGGGACAGAAACGGCGCGCCTAGGAAAGTTGCATCCCAGGGCTGCTGCGGGTCTCCTAGGAAAGTCCCATCTCGGGACTGTCGCGGCTGTCTTAGGAAGTTACCATCCTGGGACAGAAACGGCATTCCTAGGAATCAGGCATCCCAGGATCGAGCGGCTCTCTTAGGGAATGGCTCTCCCAGGAACAAAGCATCCCGGGATCGTCGTGGGCTTCCCAGGAAAGGAGCATCCCGAGACTGAGCGGTGTTCCCAAGAAGGTGCCACCCCGAGACAGAAATGGCGCTCCCAGGAAAGTAGTATCCTGGAGCCGTGGCATATCAGGAAAATAGCATCTCGGGAAATTTATATCCCGGGAAAGCAGCCTATAAAAAGGTAGCGACGCGCAGGAAGCCGGTAAAACAAACGACACTCAAAAACACACGCAAACGAACTATGATGGACTTTTTCAATCAGGATATTAAGAAACTTTCTTCGTGGCAGTTTCCCTGGGCAGTTGCTTGGCCCAACGATGAATGGCACAAAAAAATGCTCGACAAAGGCCTAGTCCCAGTTCTTGGTGGCATTGACATTAAAGCAGCTACCTACGAGGAGAGCACCCTTGAAGATATCGCGGCAGGTGAAGGCTTCCGACTGGTTCTAGGTCTAGTGCGTCAGACAGCCGATGCTCCTTACACCGTCGCCGACGATGCACTTGAGGAACTTCTGCACTCACTCCGACGCGACGGAGAAAAGCCACCGAAGTGGGACGAAAAACTGTCAGAGATCTCCATTCCGAGTTTCCCCCCCATGCGGATGTACATCGGGCTGCACAAGAACAAGCTCTGGCCAGAGCGGCTGGAAGACCCTGCCGCTTTCATAGCAATAGTCGACAAGAAAGCAGAAACTAGCCTTGTGTACTATTCTAACGCAACGCAGAAAGTTCATGTGTGCAATTCCGAGGATGAAGAACTAGATGCTTATGAGGATGGTGGGTTCACAGCTTTGTTTCCAGAAGGCCTGCGAGGCCACAAGCACAGTGCCTGGAGCGTGCTCAAGGCTGTGTAGCTCTTTCTAGACATCGCAGGCGACATTTGGCTCTTCAGACTTAGTATAAATAGCCGATAGATGCCATGCTCTTTCTTTGATAGAAGAACTAACAAGAAAACTCTCACAACTAAGATGGCTCCAGTGCTTAATAAAAACAAGATCACAAAGGCTGCAAGAGTGAAAGAAGTGAAATCACTGAAATTACAAATCGCAGCCTTGGAAAAGGAAGCCCAACATCTACGAGACAAGCACAAAGCGGTCAAGCCAACGCTGGCCCAGATCAAAGACTTGAAAAATGAACTAGAGGAGTATGAGATGATGGATCTTGACGATCCAGAGGAGTACAAGGAGCAGGGGCCGGAACTTTCGGAGCAAGGACCAAAAACTTCAGAGCTCAAACTATTGCAACAGCAGCGGCGACAGTTAGCCAAGTACGAAGCAGAAGTGAGAAGAGGAATGGGTAGTGAACCGCAAGAGAGTAGTCTCTTTGTCGACAGTGATGATTATTCTGGTTACGAATCCGATGTCGTCATACCTATAGAGACCTCCGGAAGCCTATTTAGTATCACTCCACCCGATGGGAAAGATCTATGCTTTACCAAGCGCGGGCGTGGTTACTATATCATCTATTAGCGTGGGCCCGATCGCGGCAATAGGGTGTATAAGGCGAGTAGGGCATCGCTAAGGGCTTGCGAAGACCTAGAGCTTAAGCGCGTGGTTGATTAGAGACCTAAGCTAGGAACTTTTGAGTTGACTGGCATCCAAGGCGTTGTAATAGCACCGGGTTGCAACTACCAGGTTTTGCTAAGAAAGAATTAGAAGGTTGAGCACAAAATGGGTGTCCCAACACTAAAGTATCTGTGGTTCTAAGTTAAGATCCAATACGCCGTAAAAGGGGATCATGACATGAACGGAAAAACGAAAAAACGCTCAGCCTTCTTTAGTCGTAGTGCACTAGGCCAGATTTTCCTAGACAGTCACGGTGTCCTCACTCTCAACGAGGAATTGTGCTTTAATGGTGATGTAGTTTTAGAAGAAGGCACGTCCATCCTAAAGCTAGATCTCGCTATTCTTTGGGCCTATATTCTAAACCAGGAAAACTACGGTAAACCTTCCAGTAGGGCTAGGATTTCTCGCTCGCCTACGGTCCAGCGCTACAGCACGCCGGCGCTCAACGCAAGCAGGGGCGATAAGGCTAGCCCTGCCTTAGCGAAAGGGAAGAATGCGAAGACGGTCGCGTTCGCGGCGCCGGCGTCACATAACAGTAACCCTCTAGGTGCCGCCCAATCGACCAAGGAGGCGGCCGAGTATGCTGAGTTTCTTGCTTGGCGCGCTGCGCAAGGTGGCGCACGTATGCATGCAGATATGGTGGCAAACAGGGCCGCGATGTTTGGTAAGTCCGCGTTTGTCAAGGAGGAGGAGGGAGAAGAACTCTAAAAGAAACTTGCGTTTCTACGCATATTCTGCATACTCTTCTATTCTTCTTACTGAACCAATGACGACCACGCGGCGGCTTCGCATGGATCGCGCTACAATGTAGGTTTAAGTCGTAAATAAAATTAGTTTAGTGGTACTCCATAACAACAATTGATCAAGTTCCGTTGTCTCCAGCTCCGTCCGATTGTCATCTTGCTAATTTTACACAGCCAGATTGTAGTGGACACCTGCCAGGAACCCAACAAGACGAAGTCGGGGGCGAAATCGCTTCACTCAATACCCTGCATCATGAACGGCCTACCACTAATATCTATTTACTGGCCAGTGAGGGATCCCAATCGTGCGCTTCTTATCATCTTGGCCAATGCAGGTACACATATTTAGATAACTGTAGCACAATACAACATAGTGTCTCTATCATCTATGGTATCTATGACATCTATGACATCTATGACGTTGCCGACGACAACCACCGTGACTGTGGCAATCCCCGAAAACGCTACGTTGCGGAGTATAGTAGCTACAAGACTTCTTGGAAAACTATTTTATCTTATGTAGGCTTTGGCTGAGTTTCGCACAACACTCCGGAAACCGACGCGACATTTTGGCACGGCGGCGCCACTAAAAGGACTACAGACAATTACTAATTGAGTGTCTAAGATTACGATGGACTAGACATTAAATAGCCTTAGCTGTTAATGTCCCACCGCCCCCAATCAAATCTCACTAAGCAAGACGCATTTGCTCACTTCTGCATTAGCTTGGCCATTTTATTAATATAACAATCTAGCATAGTACGAAATCGTGTTAATATCGTACGCAGTAGCGTCTATAGTAATCGCTAACACTATGTTGATCCCCGAAGCCGCTGCGCTATAGAGGCAGTCTTCTGGAGCGATAAAACCTATTACGCCATCTGCACTGATGGCGGCTAGAAAGTGGCTGCCACAGAGACCCTTCGCCTCTCTCTGAACGTTTTTATTGTTTGGCGATTCCACTTGGCCTAGAACGCGCCACTTTGACTTCCAGAGCTCCATGAATACAACATTATGCGGTTGTTATTGGAAAGTGATGGACTCCCTATCTTAAGCGCGATCACTAGCTTCCTCATCTTCCTCTGACTCGCTTGGCTAGAAAGAATCTCCGGAATCCTTAGGCATGATCGTTTCCTAGGATTCTATCCGCCCTATCCTTTTCTCGCTACCTAAGTCTATCGGAAGATCGAAGAGGGCGTGATAAAGCGACTATAAGCGGAAGAGCGTTGTTATATGCCAGCCGGTCGGCGGTGGGGACTGTAGAAAATTAGCATCCCACTCGCTTAGATGCTCCTTTTCACGCTCGTATGAAAGAAGATTGGGAAAGCCTAAGATGTAAAAGGGCCTCTGCGGTATACTACTGATAAGTTTACCAGACTGCATAGGGCGCGGCATCTTCGGTACCCTGCGACAGACTTCTACCATGGCATCCTAGATACTCTCAAAATGAGAGCTGTCAGCTCTGAAGTCGGGTGGCTTGAGCGCTTATAGTAGCGCATGCTTCGCGATAAGCTTCTCTGCAAATACCCATCTCAGTTGCGTAATCTTGTCGGATTCGAAGCCCAGGTCATGTGCAAGGGTCGCCAGGGCATGAAGCCTCTCCTCATCCGGCCGGCCAGGCCTCTGCTTAGCGAGGAGATGGCTTCTCGGTCTTGCGGAGAGTCGCGGCAATTCAGTGAAATGTCGCAAGAGGAATCGCCACAGAACTCATCTCATAGTCTCAAAGCCCAAAGACTTGCGGTATGCGCCTTGCAAGATTGAATCACACGACTCTCCGGGCGTTTTATCTACTATATGGTATATATAGGGTACAAACTGTTCCATCAGCCGAAGATCGTCAAAGAATGTGTTAAGAGAGCGTATCGTCGTTAATGGCAGATCTTTTAGGCGTCTCAGCAGGCCGGCACGCCACTGCGGATTCGCGTTGGGAAACAAGGATCCATCTTCAATGAGAGCAGCGATCTCAGACGCGTTGCTCTTGGAATACTTGGGACATTTTCCCTCCAGCAAACCCACGTCGGCCGCGGTAAGCATCTCGCCCTCGGCAATCAGCTTCCAGGTCATCCCAATATGTTGCTAGTACGAATGCACCTGCTTCAAAAGAGTCAGCGGGCGGGCGCGGATACTTCACCGCATATTACCTCGGAAAACCGGAGGCTGATGACTTTATGCATCGACCTCAGCTAAAAGCCGGCCCGTAGGCCCTGCAAGGCTAGAAGGGGATCGAGCGCGGCTGTGT
The DNA here is from genome assembly GCA_030777785.1 of Beauveria caledonica. Classification (NCBI taxonomy): domain Eukaryota; kingdom Fungi; phylum Ascomycota; class Sordariomycetes; order Hypocreales; family Cordycipitaceae; genus Beauveria; species Beauveria caledonica. Next base: position 27,870 of record JAPFSE010000022.1, on the reverse strand, counting down.
ACTCGGGCGCCTTGAATATCAGTCGCTTCGCGCAGACTCGGGCGTGATCCGTGGAGAGCCTGGTAAGCCAAATCCTCACACCCTTCTTGTCCTTGTTCAGATGGCAGTGGCGGAGCTCGCAGTAGGCGGTCGTGTCTTCCTGACGCAGCAGCCAATCCGGCGAGTTGATTTTGTCTTGTCCTTAGGGCATTGTCCCGGTGAAGGTCATCAGTCGCTATCCATCGCTGCTCGGGATAGCAGCAGTTTATATCGTAAGCACGCCGTAGCCGAAAGCTGCTCCTCTTGGCGGTACAAAACCTGCGATGCAGTCCAGTTCCAGGTGCAACGGGTCACGCAATGGACGAAACCATGGGCATAAGACCGACCACGCAGTTCTAGGTCGGCAAAGATGGCTACGGTGTCCACGATAGTGATAATGGCTACGGTGGCGACGATGGTGGCCAGCGCGAGCGCGTAAGCGACATTCATAGCGCCATTCCCCCCGTACCACCTATAAGGCGTCTGGCGCCGCCTAGAGTCGTCCGTCAGCCCGCAGCTGCACCGGCCCCGAAACAAGAACCTGTTCGTGTAAAAGAAGTTATGGCGGTCCGCGCTCCTGTTGAAGGAAATCCGTGGGCGAAGGACCGGTACAAGAAGGTCTACACCACTCTGGACTTCGATGGCGACGCCACCGTCGCTGTGGGCGCCCGGCGTGTCGTGCTTATTAGGTAGTTTACTGCTCCGGACTAGCGTACCGTTCAGTTGTACTTGCAGCTCCGACATAGGAACGTCGTCGAGGTCGTGGAGGCTTTCAACTACCAAGGTTCACATTATATAGTCATGGAAGAGATGACACTATGTCTGCACCACTTCGTTCGCTGTCCGACACATCCAAGCGACGGGCAGCTGCGTTCGATCCTTGTCCAGGCATGACCCCTCGGCCTGCACAGGACAATTCCCCTGCTTACAATGCTAGGTACTGGATGGGCTGATGTTCCTCCATGCCATGCATCTGGGCTACGGCAGCCTTCGATGTAGGAACATACTCGTGGACCGCCGCGGAAACGTGAAGCTAGGTATGGTCCCCCCGATGCGACCGGAGCAACTGCACGAGGTCTGACTTCTGAAGCGAATTAAGAAAAGCTCGTACCCTTGACGGCCGAGATCGAGAGTCGTGACGCGGCCGCTGTTGGCGATGTTGCCTTGCACCTAATGCAAAAGGACGCTGGGTCGGGAGTGCGGGACAGCGCTCAGTGGCATGCGTTCTTGAATTTTGTCGCCTGTGCTGCCAGTGCTAAGGGCGTCGCCCAGCTTCGTGGAGTGAGTACACCATGCGCGTCGACTGGACGTAAGCTGACCTCGAAGGATCAAATTCTGGCCGACATGTCACCGGACCACGAGCGGTCGCTTATTGCTCTCTACTACACCGCCGAGGTGGCGAGCCTGAAACTGTATAAGATAGCTGAGGGTCCTGACGAGGGCCTCGATCATTGTAGCCCATCATGAAAGTGCCAAGTTTATACGAAATATATGCCGTCATCCTGTTCGCTGCCTGTGCTTCCCTGCTGCTATGTCGTCTGCTTGTGGCGGCCTGCCATTTCGTGGCGCCGATATGGTGCGTGCTTCGCCGTGCCGCTCACAAATTGCAGTTTCGTCGGCTGCTACGGCGGCACTCCCTCGTCGGCCCACTCTACACTTGTAAAGTCCTCACGTACGCGTTTGTCCTTGCTCTACATGCGGCTGTTCTCTCGCTAGAACTTGCGAGAACGGTAACCTCGGCCTTCTGCGTGCGGCTCACCACACTGGCCGACGCCGCAGCCTGGGCCAAGTACCTCGCGCTGCTGAATCTAAGCGTCATCTACATCTCCCCGCACCACTACGGCGTCGCAGATGTTTTTGGAGTATCGCTGCAACTATTCCGGCAGGTCCATCGCGTGGCGGGGCTGCTGTCTCTGTGTCTCCTTCTGTTCTCCGTCACGGTGGCGCTTGCGGACGACCCCCGCAGAGCCCTGGAGACCGATGAGGGTCGGTTCGGGCTCATGGTACGTCCCCTCCAAGAGTGAGACACATTTCCTGGGCGCCTTCTTACTCTTTAGATCATTGCCTGCATGGCCGCTCTCGCAACGGCGTCGCTTGCCAAAACGATCGCGTACGAGGTCTTTCTCAAGGTGCATGAAATCTCTGTAGCGCTGCTTGCGTACCTGCTGCTGAGCCGAGTGCTCGCGGATCCGAGCTTCAGCAGGCTGCCTCTGTACGTCTACGGCGGTGTTGCGGGTCTTCTGAACGTGTACTTCATGTGTTGGTATGGTTACTATAACTTTGTGGGATGGCATTGGCCACGTCTTGTCTGCTCCGAAATTGCGGCCTCGAGAATCCACGACAGAAGATGGCTTCATCTAGAACTCGTGGTTCCTCGACGAGTACATGCGAGGCCTGGTCAGTACATCAGCGTGTGGATCCCCGGCGTCCAACTTTTGTTGAGCCATCCCTTTGCCACAGCGACGACGACCGGCAGCCAGGGAACAGTATTTCATCTGTTTGTCCACCTACAGAGCGGAATGACGAAGACGTTGATCTGGCCGCTTCTTCCTTCGGCCATGACCGCCGGCGATCTGGAGAGGCAGACGATCGTAGTGCGCCGGAGCCGGAAGACGGGGCCGGTTGTTCAGACGAAGCAGGCAGTCGATTAGAATAAGTTCCGCCCACGGTTCGCTTTCTTCACTGGCCCTCATGGCCGGAGCGTGGATCATAGAAAGTTCGAAACAGTTGTTCTAATCGCAAGCGGCTTTGGGTACTGGTCTTTGGATGGATACTTGGAAGACATGCTGCGGAGAGAGCGCGCAGCCACGAGGACACGAAAGATCGTACTGGTCTATAAAGGCAAGCCGCGTAGGTTCCCTCTCGAAGGTCTGCAGCGCACTCAGCTCACTCTGTGAAAAGCGTTAATGATAGAAGACGCGATGAACAAGAGGCTGCGGGATGATGCGCACAGTTCTGACGATAGCCTGGTATGGAGACCCACCACCTCTCGACATTGGACCTAACTCTGAGCATAGAAACTGCGCTTGCGCGTGATCTTCTATCCGGCGAACCGCATGAAGAACGCAATCCAGGACGGCGACAAGTTTAGCGATATGACTGAGCTGGCCAAGATGAGCAAATTTCGGCCCGCGGAGAACATGGAAAAATACAAGGTCACGAACGTCACGGGCAAGGTGACCGGGCTTGAGGTCGGGAACAAAGGCCGTCTTACTTTCTGGCCAGGACCACTTCCTCTCAAAGACGTGGTGGATAACCCCTCCGTGTTCGAAAACGGCGTGAAGTTCACGACAGGTCAGAGCTCGTTTGACGATGAGGCTGCAGACGGCACCAATACTTTGATTCTAGTATCTGCCGAAAATCAACTTGTTGATGAGCTAAAGCAGGTTGTGGTCACGTCAAAGAAGAGAATGCATCTACATGTGCTGGATTTTATCCCTCCACAGTCTCTGGAACACGGTGATGACGAGTTCGAGGTTCGTCGGGTACAGTCGCCAGTTGACACGTCGGGCCCAGGAGGCCCCCCGACCACGAGGCGGAGATGATAGTCAGCTCGAGTACAGCGCCGGTGGTCCGCTCTGGCTTTCGTTCAACATTCGCAGCAGACTAGAAGGACACAAGCATGCAATAGATTAATTCATAGACTACATTCACAGATCAATAATATCCCTCTACCTACGCGAAACTCTTGTGCAGTATCACGGGCACTCAAGTCGACTGCATCGCCATAGAATCAGTAGTTTCCTGTTCTGCTACCACCCGTACGTGGTGAAAAGTTGCTTAACCTGCTTTCTCCACACCAGTGGTCTTTTCCAGACGCATGTAGTCTCCGGCTTACCCGTGATGCCAGCCTATGTTCACCGGTAGCTACAAGATGCCAATAACAGCAAGTGCTTTCATGTGCCCTGCCGCTGCCTAAGCCAATAGTCGCTCACGAGTTTGTGGCTGTACAAGTCCTCGTCTGATATCTAGCCAGGGCAGAGGTACCCTTCCCACAAAACTGCGTAGTGTACATCACCGTAGGCGTCCTCGTGGTGTCCGATTACGTTTCTGATCATCTTATGTGCCGGGTCGCCAACGCGCGGTCTCTGCCTGATGTCGTACCAGAGCTCAAGCGAAAAGCCTGTGTCCAGAACCCAGAGCAGCGCTGGCGGGGGCGATGGCCAGTCGTTCTCGTCTACCATCTCGGCCAGTACACCTCTGAATACGTAGGAAGATATTTCAACCGTCAGAAGCGCCTCGAGAAGGTACAGATTGGAGGACCACGGGCAGCTGATGGGTCGCCGTAGAGGCAGATCCCGATGGACAGTCATGAGGATTGGCAGAAGACCGCCACCGCTTACAAGCTGCCAGGAAGATGGATTATGCCGATACATACCTACGGCAGTGGGCTGCTATGTGCCTTTATAGCATTACGCCACGAAAAGGAGGCGTTGCGCGGCCAATTTTCACCGTCGTGAGAAGCTCATAAGAAGGCCTTCCCAGACAGCAAGCGTTCCGGCTCAAACCGAACTAGCTACATTATGGCCCATTTCAGTCCATCTGATCATGCTGCGCAGGTGTCTCAAAACACAGTGACATCTGTCTGGGACGGAAGCACTACTCTGTCCGCCTGTTCTGCCGGCCGGCCTTCCCTCCCGCCTTCTGGTATATCTACAAACCTAACCACTGTCATGTCCGCCGCAAATCCCATCTTCAGTACCGCATCAAGTGCATACGCATCATCTGGGACGCCAATGTGGCTGGCAAATAGTTCCCTGGTCACTGCATTTCCTCCCTCGGCTTCGACGGCCTGGACTTCATCCAGGCCACCGGTGCCAACCGCGCCGCTGGTCAGCACCGCCTCCGGCACCGGGATGAGCTTGCTTGCTATCATTCTCGCCACGGCTATCTGGGTTTTTTTTGCACCTTACAAACTGTAGATATGCCGTCTACATACATAGTGTAAGCTTTAGCATGCTTGTTGCAATTGAGAGCGTTTGCCCTTCGGGAGGCTACTCGCTATCTTGCTTGCGGCAATTCTGCGTAGACGAATGCGGTGATAGCCTCTGCCCTATTACAGAAAGTAACTATCATATACAGCCCGCACTTATGCTTCTCTTCTTTTCAAGTAGACGCAGCTTCCTTCGTAGGTCCAGACGAGTGCCTTGGACAACGGCGCGAGTGCAAACCAGGCGTTGCCTTTCAATATACGTGGACATTCAATGAGCGAAAGATGAGGGGGTTACTACACGGCACAAGGCATTCAAGGCTCATGTGTCCGTCAGATTGCCGGCTTGAACGAGGCAGTACACGAGGCAGCACACCCAATACCACAGAGCCCGAGGAACTGGCAGAATGGTTATTGCGGATGTCACGATTGATCTGAGTATATAGATAAGGACCTCTCCCCTGCCTTTCGCGAGGCCTCAGAGCTTTCACCTCGAACAAATGCACGCGACAGCCATGGAAACAGGCTCATATGCAAGCTCAATCATCCTAGATTGTGGCGAAGCTCGCAACGGAACGTGCGCTCGCGGACAATGCCACAATGGGTCAGGCTTTAATCACAGCGCTCGGCGCAAGCGTCAACAAGGACTGCCGGATGGTCTCATTGATCTGATCTATTGCACAGAGTATGGCATAGAGGGCCACCGAAGAAAGCGGCATTCGACTTCAGTCCGGCAAAAGCACGCCGTGACGAAAACAGTGCAAAGCCAACGGCATTTCACAGAAGTTTCGTGCAGCACGAAAGCCACTCTAGCCCGATGAGAGCTGGCGCGACTGATGTCGTTTCCCAGAGAAGCCTTGCTGCAGCTGTGACGAAGACGACGGCTACGCTCAGTCGTGCCAAAATCGTGCGATGTGCTGACTGCGACTCAAGTTGCCGAGTCGGATCGCTTTGCACCAACCGTCCGGTCACCAAAAATGGAGTCGGTGTGAGGTGCTTTGAGCGGAGGACGGAGGATTTGTGCTCTTCGTCGACGAAGCGAATGATCGAGAGCGTTTCGTGGCGCAATATGATACAAAGGCGAGGTAATCACCGTGAGCGAGTGCCACAACTGTGTCGTGCAAAAGCGAGTGGTCTCGGGTGCGCCGTGCTTATCCGTCTTCGCCAAGCGGCACGTGAAAGCTGGCGCAGAAATCGCTCTGAAATACAATTTCGACACGTTTCCCGGAGCCGACTACAGCCTTGCCTCTGCGGCACAGAAGGCTGTCGGGGCTTCATCGGCCGGTGAGCGAAGTATGTGCAGCGAAGAATGTGCATAAGCCAGACGGAAACTATAGAAAACTGGAAAGACGCACGTAATATTATTTTCCTTGCACTCAAATGCCCAAGATTAACACTGAAATGCCATTTCAATCTTATACCTTTCACCTGCGTCGCCCCAGTCACCTCCAACTGTGCACTCTATGTTGACCCTTGAGTTGCCTACGTGCCTCCGGATAACCTGAGCGAGTGCCTTCCGGAAGGCCGCGCTGCAAGTCGTTGTTTGTGAACCAGTTTCGGGACAGGGTTTTGGGGACGCACCCTCAAATGCAGCTCTGTTTCGCTTCAGGGGACGGTCCGTGAGGGGAAAGCCCAAGGCTCCCTGCGCTAGCGCCTGGATCCTGTAGTGTTCTTCAGGCACCGCCTCAGCTGTCTCAAGCGGAGCATTCGTGGTGGCGGAGTCCCAGTTATTCGCCACGGTGTGTTGGCGGCTTTCGGAATCGAACAGCTGATCTTGTATTCGCAGTAGGTTTTCTTCGGGGCTTGCTCCCACACCGGCGTCGCCCATGTTGCCACTGTCCTGCGCATGCCCAGCTTCTTGGCGAGGCTGGGAGAGGCTCCCAGGATACGGGCAGCATGAACAGGACCCAGACTTTGCAGGAGGTGATGACATTGCCTAAATTGGAGTGATTTTACCAGAATGGAGTGGCTGGCTCTCGTAGTGCAAGGCAGGTCTTCGGCGTAGCTATTTAAAGTGATTTGGGGAAGGTGAAGCCGATGCTGACAGCCTTTTTTTTTCATGGGCGTGTTCGTCTATTATGGCCCGCGAGCGGCAAACTAACGGGGCGTGGACGGCATTGGGGTTCGACCGTCCGTTGAGCTTCTAGCCATGCAGCTGGATGCGGTGTTATCGACACGTTACAGTACACATCCACAATCTGATCGACTCTTTGCCATATTGCCGCTTGCTGCTGAGAGCCAGAGACCTTCTGCACCGGAAGATGGCTTGCCCCTCCTGGCTTGCCAACACCCCCTCTTGGTAGTTACCCCACCCAAAAGAGAGCAAAACCCCTTCTAAATGCAACAACAGCCAACATTGGCTTGTGCGATCACATGGTGCGCCAGCATTGCATTCGGACGAACGACAGAAGGCCAGGCAAGGCCAACTTCGAGATGGCTTTGATATGTTCGTCAACTACTCTTCGGGTGTGTTTTGCGAGGAGTCAGCAATCCAGCAAGAATTGGGTGCCATACTTCAGCAAAGCCTCTTTCCGCTGCAACACGATAGCTAGTTACGATGGCCACATGCAGACACAAAAATAAGGTGAGTAACCTGGACTGCGCTCTGCAAGTGTTTGCCGAGCACGCCTCTACGGAGCAGCGCAATGCGGACACGGCTATGGGCTGGATCAGGCATTTTCATTGATGCAAAGAAAGGTGGAACATTTTGTCGCTTCTAGTGAGCCTATACAAAGGGTGTGTTTCGTGCCGGCGGATGGAGTCATCTGGTACCCTGTACCAGTTCAGTGACCAAGAGCGAATATGAGACTGTATAGGCAGAAAAGGTAGCAACGACTCGTTTCGGGATGAAAGACTTTTGGCTGTAAGACTGTAGAATTCTCTTCGTTGCCGAAGGTTAATATTTGCGCAGAAAAGCAGTAATTGATGACGCTGTGTCAAAGTGATGACTGGATCCGACTGCCGGTTATCTCCTGAAAGATTTCAACTGTTCAAGATGTACCGGGTGGCACTCTCCCAGGGCCAAGAACTGCTGCCAACTACTTTGTTAGACTAAAAGTGTCACACCAGCTTCGCCTTTCGCCGGAGTCAAAGTCTACTCTATGTACAAGGACAAGGAGCAGACGGCGCGACCAGCTCCTCCTGGTAGCGTCAGGGCAAGAATATCCTCTCCCCGGCAGAGTAACATAGCTCGTCGGCGGGAGAGAGATATCTGCCGCCAAGCACTATCGCAGCACATCGGTAAGTCCACGTTCGCTCTATTCGACGGCAGGATGCTGACCACGAGTTGACGAGCGATTGGGAATCGTGGTAAGCCCTTCCGAGGTGCGGCTGAGCCCTCGACCTCAGGATGGGTATGGCTGGAAGCCCTGCCCTGGGTATGAGAATACCTTCTCGCTCCTGTTCGCCAAGAACCTGAGCGACCACTCGATTAGCTCGTATCGTCTTCTCTCGCGACAGGTAGGCAATACCTTCGAAGCTGTTCCCGCAGACGTGGGTGCAGAAGCCACCGACCACATACCTCTGGTAAGTGGACGTCTTGTGGTGCAACGAATATCGAGTGCTGACTGTTCTCATGACTGAGCGGCCATCAATAGGATTTTCTGCCGAAATCAGTTGACTTCAACAAGAGAATGCTCTTCTTTCAGGACATGTCCGGGAGCTGTCCGATGCCTTGGAGAATGAGATCGATTGTAAGCTTCGTGTCGAGAAAGAGAAGAAACAGCTGCATGAACATCTGCAAGCCGCCGAGGACAAGATAAAGGAACTCGTGGAGAAAGCGCGAGGTTACCAAGCACCGCTCTTGAAATGCTTCGAAGAGCTAGACAGGACAGTGCCCATCCTAGCCGAGCTTCGTCGGATTGCAATGGAAGGAGTGGCGCCGGAGTGATATGAAAGGGAGTCGTCGGCTCCGGAGATCATGATAAGTGAGCAGGGAATCGATATATTTCTTGTTGAACAAGTCGGCCCAGAGAAGGATCTCGTTTGCCATTGCCGGGTCTCCAGTAGCCACTGGCGAAGTCGACATTGTCCTCTCTAGGTCGGGCATTGATCGTGGTCCTCGTCGCACCGAATGGCGGACAGCGGGATACACCGACTTTTGCGAGCAGATAGATCCAGGAAGAGTTCAGCCAGAGCCTTGCTATGCAAGTGAGCTTAGGGGCCGTTTTCCGTGGGACCAGTTAGCATGTCGCCGAAGTAGCAGATCAGAAACAGTGCAGCGGTATCTATGAAGATGAGCTGTCGCTCATGATCTCGCCTGAAAAGCAAAACTTGAAATTATGATAGATAGGATTGAAACGTGATGATGAAAGACGACTGTAGGGAAGGAATAGTTGTGAAAGATTGCATCAACTTTCGCGTTACCGATGGGCCGCTAGAAAGCTCTTGTGGCGGCTGCGCGGCCGAGCAAAAATGGCCCGTTACGAATGTGGCACGATAAGCCTCGTCGGCCACTAGCAGACATACAGGACAAGTCAAACTACAGCTCTGATTCTTCCACCTTTCTCTTCTTCTCTCGACCCTGGTCGCACAGCTCTTCTTGCTGCTGTGGGCACCGGATATGTTGATAGAGCGCGGATATTACCCGCGCACGCTCGGTGTTTGACGCCGCCAGTAGCTGCGCCTGTTTTTGCGCCTCAATGAGAGTGAAGTTTTGCATGGAAATATGCTTCACCTTCTCTCCCAGGGCGTCTTTCAGCAGGTCTGCTTGCCTTTCCAAAACCTCCTTCTCCATGGCGGACTCGTCCAGCTGGTCGCGCAGCTCCACTATCGACCGATGCAGCAACTCATTTTGCTTCTGTTCGTGGCCTAGCTTGAGCTCCAGCGTCTGATACATCTCGTGTAGACGAATGATCTCAGAGGCGACGTCCATGCTTCGTCGGTGCGGCAGGGGCATCTGGGCCGGGCTGAGGAGCGGCAGGGGGTGGTTATGTAGTCGGCCGTCTGCCGCTGTGCCGCGGCCAAAAGTGGCTGCGCAGCACTAACTGCCCACGATCGTGCCGCGATATTGTTTGGAGGCACGTGGGCCTCATAACGAGGGGCGATATATCGAGCCACGACTCCCGCCGTGAAATGGACCGCGACGTGCCATGGCCATCAAAGGTGACCCTGAGAAAGTGACACCACCCGTGAGTCCGAGCGGACGTTGTACATTGAACATGAAGCTTACCAACGCAGGTCAGCATGCTCTCCGTCGATGAGCTAGATAGACACCGGCAGCTCGAGTCGGTGACCCTGAGGTATGGCCACACCAGTGAGACAGTGTCGTATGAATGGAGTGCCCGAGGAGGCAAGCCTTCCGACTGCTGGACGACTAAGGACGGTCGGGTCTACTTGCCAGCGGACATCACGTCAGTGATGCTGACAGAGTTCTTCCATCACGAGATCGTCTGGTCTCCTGAAGAGCAGAGAATCCGGTACATCAGGATCAAGCAGTTGAAAGACGCCGACAGTCGCAAGACTCAAAAGATGGTGCTTGAAATAGGGCAAAGGGGCTTTGGCAGGGGAAGAGCAGTGGCTGACCACCTCGTCGTGAATTCACACCTCACAGAGAGCCTGCGTTCACATACACCACACGATTCAGGCTGCACTAGCTGCATATAGTACAGGAATGCGATTAGTCTGCTCTCAGTGCCTAGGGCATCTACAATATTCAGTGAGATCACGACATAGCTTATCAGTCCTTATTTGGTGCGAAACCCGCCTCTGCACCCTCAACGCCGCCTGGCCACGAAAGGCCAAAGCTGACGTCGAGGCGACGTGCACGAGATATATTTACGAAGCTCGGATAAGTTAGTCAGCAGGCTAAGTCAGCAGGCTAGCTCTATGCGCATTTTGAGATCGAGTAACTTTCCGCCGTAGAGAACGTGTTCACAGCCAGCTTTAGGCTGGAAAGAACATTAAAAGTGAAAAAAGAAGTAAGAAACATGGCAATGCTGTGACGCCATCTTAGCCTCTATTGCGCCCCGTGCTTGTGCTCTTTCCATCACCTTCAGCTCCTCAATCGAAAACAGCGAAAACATCATCGAAAGGATTGGTCGAGTCGTCGGAAACAGCCTGGCAAGGATCCCCAGGGATCGCCTGGTGAGGATCGAGTGACGTGAACACGGTAGGAGACTTCGCACCACCACCAGACCAATCGCCGGGTCTCAGGTCGACTTTGTCATTGATTGCGACATCAGCCCTGTCTGCTACAGGATCAGTGTCGACTGAAGCTAGTGATTGCGATGACATTTCAGTAGGTGTGCAAGTACGTAGGTGCTGAGAGCATGCGCATCCTCACGGTTTCTGCCGCGGAAACGGCAGCAATTATATTTGCTGTCTGTGACTTTGTTCCCAGCCGCAGTGGCGTCATGCGAAAAAATTCCGAGTCAATTTTGGACATTCTTGTTAAAGAACAGCAAATTGCGGCGGAGACGCCTCTGCGTCAACTTTAACGTGGGCGAATAGTGAGACTAGCTTGTAGTCGTCGCGTTGGTCACAAATGCCTCTGCTTCTTTGCTATAATGCACAGAAACGTTTTTTTTTTACCGTAATTGAGCCTCGTAAACTATACTCAATGTCTTTCACCGGCCGCACCCAGGGATTCTGTACTAACAAAGTGGCCATGGTCATTGGCGTTGCGCGGGTTGCGCGCGTTCTGGCCGTCGTGGCCCTTTTCTCCCCTGCGACGGCCGCTTTCATCCCCGCCTCGCTTCGCACCGGACGCATTACAGCTTCCCAGGCAAGCGGGTGCCAATAATAGCAGCGGTGGTACCATGGTTCCGACGTGAAACTCGATGATGCCCCATACTATCAGCAGAGACGAGTTTTCATCTCGAATTGGATGCGTTTGGTCTGCTTGTACGCGAATAGAGCACAACATGGTGAACAGAGCCTAGGCAAACGAGCCTGTCAAGCCCGTCTTCTTTTCGCGTGCCAGATTGAGCGTGTACAGCACGCGGATGGGCGGAAGAGTCACAAGAACATCCTATTTATTGGTCAGGACGGCGTAGGCCGTGAACAAAGGTCCGACAGGCACGCAGCGTCCTGCTTGAGCGGATTCCATGTCAATCTGATAGGCCAATCTTTAAGGGGCCGGGCAGTACACGCAGATAATTGATCAGAAGAGCGATCTTTGAAGAAGCTTATACCGATCTGATAAACTGGTCGGCCGGCAATGTTGACTCATGTACACACGATCAGGCTTTGGCGAGGGCGCAGTGAGGCCATTTCTAGTTTCTACGAAGTTCGCTCAGCCAGAATAAAATAGTCAGCAAAGGGGGCTTGGTGGGACACGTGCGGACGATGCAGAGACTCGAGTACGCAAGGGGAGAGTGAAGAGTCGAAAACGACATCTGGTCATCAGCTGCCATGCAGGGCATTCTTCGCCGTAGATGTAAGCAGGCACCAGCAACAACCATGGAAAGAAAGACAAAACAACGCAGATTGCGATGATGAACTTGTACGACTTCGCGTCAAATTTTGCGGTCGCGTTGGCGATGAGACCATGCTGACGACTACGTTGCCCGGATTCGCAAAGGCTTGACAGCAGGGCGTATGCATAGGGATTAGGCCAATAAGTATTGTAGATCATTTGACTTGATTCTATGTTGCCCCATCAGCAGTCTTGATAATCGGACTCTTCTAGTGGCAACGCATATTTCGACCTGCGCAGGGACAGTCAAAACAGCCGCTCCTGGCCACAACAGCGCTTAGGTGCTGTGCCGACACTGTGCCACGTTATCCTGTGGTGGTTGCCCTCCCTCAGACGGGGAAAAATGCTCCAACCAAGAGACACACTAGATTGATGGGCCCAAAGAGTATCATGGGCAAGAAAGAGACTGCGAAGTGGCCTGCGCATGCTTAGTCTTGAGACCTCGTGAGGGCGCGCCAGAACTCACCAAAAATGATCGGCCGTCTAGTGATGGTCGCCCAGAACTCGCGTGACGTGAGCAAAGCGGACGCACCGTCCCATCGCCACGGGCCGCGCAGACGGAACTTGGTGTTGAAGTTTGCGCCAAGCGCCCACCCGAGAAGTAGCTTCAATGACCCAAGGCGCACCACGTCCGTGAGACCAGGTGCGGAGCCCATATCAAGAGCCAGTTGATACACATAGCTCTCATGGCCCACACCGTACTGCACACGGGCTCCGGGTACGCTGCGCAGCCTGTAGTGCCACTCATCCTGGGGGTGCGGAGGCCGAGGAGGATGGGGGTGCGGAGGCCGAGGGATGCAGTGCCTGGCCAGAAGGTGAGCAATCCACAGCTGAGCCTGCATCTCCGACAGCGGCGGTATGGCACCCAGCGACGGGCGCACAAATCCGATGAAGCCGACAGACGGGTCACTGCGCTCCCATATGCGTCGAATCTTGGCCGTGTCCGGTGTCGCATACGGCGGGTTGCTCTGCCTGTCGAGGAAAGGGAAACTCTGCTTGTAGCCGGTGCAGAGGACCATCATGTCGGGGCGCGCCTGGCGTTCTTTCATCTTCTGATACTCCGGCCTGCCATTGTCAACGAACTCTACGAAGCCAGACGGCTGCACTTGTAGCGGCCAAGGGGCCAGGTCGACATATCGCCCGTTCGTGGCTTCTACGGGCGTCTGGACCAGAGCTGACCGGAGAGCGTAGAGCCACAAGCGGCGCCCTGGAACCTGCGGCCGATAAGGTAGGCTGATGTAAGGGCAAACCTTCATCGACTTGTTGAAGAAGACTGCAAAGCAGTTAGTGCACTGCTTCCAGATGTCGGTGCGTGAGGGTCTGGCCACTCATGGAAGGATGGTGGCGCGCCGGGCTGATCTCACCCGCCCACTGGTCCATCCCCGCCGTCGTCTCCGAGCTCAGCCACAGCAGGACAGTGACGTAGAGTCGATAGTATTTCCAGAGCCAGTCGTCTTTTTGACGCAGTATGCGGTGAACGTAGGCAGTATCAAAGAGATTGGCTCGGCTCACGTCGATTGGAATGCCGGGCTCGGCAGGGTTCGGCACGCGACCCAAGATGGGCAGCAACACGGGTCCGGGGTTGCGCTTCGCGGCGACTTGCGTTAATCCGAAACCACGATAGAGTCGCTTAATGAATGAGTAAGACGAACCTTTGGTGCAAAATGGAACCCGTCCTTGTGGCAGAGGACGACTCGGTCGACTTCGGGATGGGTGGCCGCCAGATACGCCACATCCGCCCCGGTCTCGCCGCAGCCCACCACCATCACCTCCCTGCAGCCATCGAACTGCTTGCGTGATTTGACTGCGACGAGTGCATGACCCTCCGTGCGTGGCTGATGCCGCTGATCTCCGGGATGTTCGGCTCCACGTGCAGGCCGGAACAGATGGCAACCGCATCACAACCCCACTGCAGCGAGCGTCCATCTGCCTGGTACTCGATGACGTGGTTGCGACGGCTCCCTCGCGAGACTGAGACGACTCTCGTGCTTAGCTTGATATGCGGCCACAAGCTGAAGTGGGAACAGTAGTTGCGCAGGTACTCCACATACTCAGACGCGGCAAGGAAATCCTTTGAACTCGCATGGCGGAAGTCGGAAAAGCAAGTGAGCTGCCTGGATGAGACGAGCTATATTTCACTGTCAGCTTCCGAGTCTGCCCGACAGCGGTGCGACCAACCTCTGCATCCTCGTAGGCTCGGGCCAGAAATGTGCCCCCCACGTCATTTTGATACTCGAACAGAACGGCCTCGACTGGCTCGCAGCCGAGTGATTGGTGCGCCTCGCACAGGTATTTAAGTGTCACCAGGCCAGACGGGCCCCCGCCAATGATGGCAACTTTCATGACGGTTACTTCTGCCAAGGTGGCTCAGGCGCGGCATCGTGTCGGTCGCTTCACAGCGCGTGAGCAGCATTAAGTAGGTGCGCCATGACGAGGCGCGCTGAGGGGGGCGCTTGGCAGGACCCGGCGCTCAAGGAGTCATAGCCTGCGTACCAGAGTCGTCTGTTGAGTGGATAATGGCTGTGAGCCCGTTCCCGCCACACTGATTGGCTGCTTCATGATCAGACATGCCTATTCGGGAAATCGAAAGAATTGGGCGGGCTTCCAGCACTACGCCGAAACAGGCTGCTACGTAGACAGCGGCTGTCGGCTGCGGTCTTGTGTAGGTACTGTGCTTATTGCGATAGTATTCTCGACGAGGAGCGCTCACGTAAGCAGGTTCGGGCTGCGCAGGATCTCTTTTGGCACTCTGACATCGTCGCTTTGCTGGTCTCGTGCTGATTGAGCGGCTTAGCTGTGCGGACAGCCACTACGAGGACTTACGCGCCGAAAATACACACAAGAAACTAGTCCGCGCAACGACCGCGCATCACACCTAGTTCACACTGGCCACAATATCAAAAGCAGCGAATGGTTGCAAAATGCCCTGTTGTTTGTCATCGTTGTTTCATTATTTGATGCAAGCTACCGATCAACCGTATCTTCGCGCGCGAGCGGCTCGCTCACCAGCCACAGTGGTGACATGGCACCCACCCAGGCTGCCACGACAGCGCCGCTTTGTTCGTAGTCCAAGTCGGTGCTGATCCGAAGTTTGGGCGACGGCTCTGCCGCGGCCTTCTGGGAGTTGGTCGTGGGCCGTCGTCGGCACTGTCGTCGGCACTGTAGGCACGTCTGCTTTTTCATGGCCAGCGGCATCGTGAGGGAGTGCGATGCGCAGATCGACGAGGTCGCATGCCGTCCGACGGTCGCAGCTCAGTACCGAGATACGGAACAAAGCGGATAAGATGTGATGAGCGCGAACGGCGCGGTGCGGCGTCCAGCCGCGGTGCAGTTATCAGCTAATCTGCCGCCCTGCGGGGTCCGCGCCGCGCTGGCCCATGCCCGTCCAGGGCCGTAGGTTAGTAGGTGGTGGTGCGACCTCAATAGCCCCCACCAAAGTAATCATCCAGTCTTTGCGCCCGTATAAGCCAGTTGACTGTGAAGGGGGACCCGCTGATGCCGTAGGGCCTGTTCTCGCCTTCGCGGACTTCGATTGAGAATTTCGTCTGCTTCGTGTCAACGGAGAACGTCACGTTCTTGACCACGACACTGCCATGCCGCCAAGCGCCGCGTTCAAGGAAGTCCCCGGGGAGACTCTAACCGTCCAGCTGAAAATTTGCCTCGCGCCGGTCCAGACCGTCTAGCAACAGCATTTGCGCAGGCGATCCTGGATCGAGGTCGCATAACACGCGACTAGAGCACTTATACCGGCCGTTCGTATAGGCTGGCTCGTCGTCCAACTCAAAATAAAAGTGCTGCGCCCGTATGCAGAGGGCAATAGCGTCTATGGCTGGCGATCGTGCTATAATCCCTTCCGCCCACGACTGCCTCCCTGTCAGGTCCGTGATATCGTCGAGAGCAGGCAGGGGCCCCTTATGTTCGTAATCTAGACGGAAGAAATTCTCCCCATCGGTGGCATGCTGGCGCACGCGTTCGAACTCTCGATTCGAGTCGTTCTGGCTTATGAACGCACCAAAGACACGGCCAACCGAGGATAGCTTCCATTGGCTCCAGGGCCTTCCTCTCCTGCGCTTCTCCACTCTGCCTCCAGTCGTCCTTGAGATGTTGGCCATGCCGTGCGAGCGGGTCCTCCTGGGTTGCTCCGTCCCGGTTCCGCATGACACCAGCATACCTGGGTTTGGTTTTGCGGGGAACTGCTCCCTTGCAGCCGCCAAGGCCAGCGCGGACGGGTTGTTGTACGTTATGCCTCCATCCTGATACGCGACGCTGTTAATGACCTGCGGTGCGAAGTAGCTAAGTCACGTGGTCAGCAGTGAGAAGCGGTGCAGGCGGCGGCACGTACAAGGGCGCTGCGGTGGTCGCACGTAATCTACAAACGACTGGGTTAGCATGCCGGCAGCTTAAGGGCTAACAGGAGACGTACGCTTGCCACAGCAAGACCTTGTCGGGAGAGCTCAGCATCTGGAAGTCGGCTGGCATACCGTGAGTTAGCAGTTGTGTCGTCGAAGATCTTCCAACTTACTGGCGATGCTGTTGGGGTTTAGAGCCGCGCCTTGGTTGGTTGCCACAAAAGTCGCCGTGTCCTCCACCGCGGTTATAGGCATGCCAACCAGCAGACCGTTGGCGGTGGCGGCTGACCAGTCTGTGAGCGTTCTCGATTCCCCAAACTCCGCTTTTAGCCAGCCCTCCAAGTGAACCGGGGAATACTTGCTGTCCCAGAATAGCGTTAAGGCGCATCGCTAGAATCGCCGGCCAATAGTAGTCCAGCCGAACGGGTAGCTGGACACTTTGCGCTGCTGGAACGTGGCTTGCGCCATGGCCTCGAACAGCTTAACGCACTCGTCGACGGATTTGCCGTCCGCAAGAGCGCACGCAACTATGGCACCTAAGTGTTGTTAGATGCATTCAGAGACAACAGTAAGCAACAAACCTAATGAGGTGCCGAAGATTACGTCAAAATGATCCTATATAGGGTATCCGCTAAGGCCGATCTTGTCTCTTAGCGCTTTGAGAGACGCGAGCGGCTTGCTAGCCCTCGCGCCTCCACCATCTACGTAGAGGACTCAAGGTGCGGCCGTTTCCGGCTTCTTTCGTATCCGCAGTCCCCCCTCTATTTCCTCTCCACAGAGAACGCAATGAGGCAGGTTCCGGTCGCTACAGCTCTTGACCGAGAAGTGGTCGTAGTAGGCTGCGCATATCCAGTGTTTGCACAGTAGCTCATGTTGTGGGCGCTTCTTGAGGCAGCTGAAGCACGTAGCAGAGGAGTGGATCTTCTTCCACCTTTGCTGGAATGAGATAAGCTTGTCAGCATGGTAGAGCAATGCTGATCGGCGTTGCCCGCGAAACTCTCTGAATTGAATTCCTAGACTTTTCATCAGCAAGTTTAAGAAGTCAAGACTGGACGAAAGCTTTAGCTTCCTACTTTCGTCTAAGGTGGAAGTAATTCTGTGGAAGACACGGTCGATATGTGCCCAGTAGAGCTTGTCGAAAACTTCGGCGATGTCGAAGACTATGCCATTAGCTATGCTCGTCTAGGCAGGAGGGGCAACGCACGATGCATATCCCACATATAATGGTCAAAAATGATGCTAGAAGCTACGACGGGAATGGCGAAGAACTCCAACATCTTGGCGGAGTCAACATGGTTAAGCAAATCGACCACACCCGCTTCAAGATATTAGCTTATAGGGCGCTTCACGCGCGTCGCTAGCGGCAGGTCCAACGGCGCTGGCACAGATGAGACAGTACTCGACGCACGCTCCATCATTCTACAAAGTGTCTTGGCGGATAACATACGTCCTGTCTACTCACGCCTCTTCTGCACGCCGCTCACACCTGTTGCTAATTTGGCGCGGAAATCCTGCCAATTCGGTCGTTCGTGCGGAGTCCCTGTTATGCCGAGTCCAGCGACGCTAATGCCGACGAATTGTGTCAACAAGGACGAGCCTGAACGACAGACTTCATCAAGACAGTCGCTGAGCTCTAAAACGATCTGCTTTTCCGACTTACCATCTGATTCTTCGTCGATGAGAAGCAGCCGGGGAAGCACGGGACTATCGGATGGAGGCCCGTCAGATAGCCACGAGGTAAGATGCCGGGCGATGCTACGGAGACCGCCAGCAATGTCTTTGACGAATATGCACACAACACCGGCAAACGGGAGGGCAAGCCTACTGATGGTCTAGTCCGCTGCGTGCTCAGCGCTTGTGGCCTAGGCTGCTGGTGGGAAGCGGTGGCGGACTACTTCGTGGCACCGCGGCGGACTAGGCCCTACTAGGATACTCTTGCGGACGAGTACATCGGTTTCTACTATGAGCAGTGGCCTGCTTATTTGCCCTTTTAGCAATCCCACGACAAAATGGATCTCTCTCTGAGTCGTCGAGTATGGCGTAATAGCTAGATCGCAAAGCGCGGCGACTTTGCTCTCATTGCTGAGCATGAAAACAACTTCCATAGAGTCACTGGGCAAAAAGCCGCGCAATTGATTAAGGAGCCTCCTCGGGCGATCCGTCACCTGTAGAGCAAAATTATCATCATCTTTTACCAGGCGCGCCCAGAGAGTGTGTTCATAGGGCATTTTGTTTACGTTGCTATCGTAAAGGCGGAGGGTGCCATAGTACGCCTATTTATATACCCGAATGAATCAGCTAGAATCGGCGCTGCATGGCATCTTAGCCCATGCAAGTGCAGTAGGACGCCATTTCGAACTGCCTCGTCTCTAGGTTTATAAGTACAGAGTACATAAAGGCCACGCAGGCAACATGAGTGCAGTGCGTCCGCAGGTATGGGAATGCCAGTTTGTGCATCTTGTGCCATGAAAATCTACGAGTGTGGGACCTGCGGGAGGCGGCGCGTTAAATGGCCGTACAGCTCCGCCGTGTCCATCTATTGGAGAGTCGTCCTGCTCAGGCTCTTTGGAGCGTCACGCGTCGTGGATACTTGTTCCCACTGCAGACCTTGTCGACACCGAGAAGTCGTTGAGCATCGGACAGTCATTGAGCACCGTGTTCTGTGCACTCGTTGCAGTGCTACCGAGCACGGATGCGGAGTGTTTCCACCGGAATATTGCGTCGAGCTTCCCTCCGAGCCTCTCAACTCTCACTGCCGAGTGTAGGCCGCAAAGGCCGGTCCCAGTTCGCAGTGGACCGTCCGCCACCTTTCAAGCATCACCTCAAGGCAGGGCTCTAGGTACATTCATAGAATTACGAGACGGTATTATATCAAATGAAACTTTCGTTCAACTGCATAAATGGATCACCACAGACTAAAGTAGAGTCGCCGCTGCTGGGCGAGTGCCTCCATGAGAGCATACCATGCCCATTTTCTGGACAGCTCGCCTTGCTGTGTTTCGTAGTGTTTTGTGTTGTTTTGTTGGAGGGGGTGGCTGGCCACCTCGGGGGCAGTTGATGTATCCCATGCCAGATCTGGGTTCTCCGTCTCCAGGCCTCCCACGTCCCAACCCTCCATGCCCGTCCCGGCGTCAGCTTCCCAGGCCACCGTGTCTTCCATGCCCGCCATCTCCTCAGCCCAAATCGTAGTATGCTCCATGTCTACTGTATAATCAGTCTCTCCCACCGCATCAGTCTCTCCGATCATGTTGATCTCTCCGCTCATGTTGGTCTCTCCCACTGTATCGGCCTCTCCCACTGTATTGGTCTCTCCCACTGTGACAGCCTCTGCCACCGTATATTCGTCAAGGCTCGCTTCTCTGCTCGGTAATGTGCAAGTGATAGACGCAGAGCATAGTATCTCTCCACCGTCGTCGTCCGGTACATCGTAGATACTCTGGGGAATGTCGGCGGCTTTTCGCGCTCTGCGATGCCGGCCTGGATTGTTGGTCTTTCGAGAGATGATGGCAGCGCGGCCCGGACGACACCCGCCGACGTCACGCACTTTCGGTGGTTCGCCGCCTTTCGAATACTCATTCACCTAAGGAAGCCTTGTGAGTAGCATGCTCTGCTACGCAGAGATCTTCGATGCTTACCAGTGCATTGAGATCCGGGAATGACTTGCCAGTGGGACAGTGCATCGCGACGTGCCAAACACCATGCGTTGGGTCTTCATACAGGGTAAGTGTGCGTATTCTGGCTATCTCCCCTAACTGCTTCGTCTTCTTCTGTAAGCTGGGACCGCGCTTTCGTGCAGTCTCTTTTTCTTTCTTCGTATGATCAGCGAGGAAGGCTCTAGCAGTCATGGCGTCCACGCAGAAAGACGATTCTATGCAGCGACTGCAAAAACGGCTTCGGTTCAATACATATATCTCCATATTACAGGGAAGTCCAGGTTTAGCTTCCGCAAGCTGATTATAGCCAGTTTTGGTCAGTGGCCTAATTATGCTGAGACGGGCGCACCGGCGCCTGCCCTACCCGCCTTATTTGGATCTTTTTACGTCGAAATGGGTGGGCACTGAACCTGAACTGAAGTGTACAGTATTTGGCAGTTTATTGCTCTACAAGCCTGCCGTTGCGCAACGGACGTGTCCGGTACGCCCACCGATACGGGCTACGAGTGCAACCTTGCGCTACCGTAAAAACCGTTATGGGTGTCGCTGTTCCATGTATACACGATTTGGTTGACGTTGAGGGCGCTGGGCTCGGCCCACAGGGTACAAGGACCACCCCTGGTCGGGAATGGGACGTGGGTCAGGGAGGCGTGCGGAAAGTGTTTTCTAGCAGCTATTCATGGACGTGAGGGTGATGGCCGTTAAACGGCCGCTGGCGCCACGCGGAAACGCGAATTGTTTTTCGCCCCGCAGAGTCACAATAGACCGTTGGAAGTGCGTGGAATGCGAGAACCGGTGGAGCTAATAGGGTCAAGAGTAGCGGCCGCTGTCCTGTCTAGATTTGGCGCTCTCGCAGGCTGTAGCAGTCACATGTGCAACAACCTATGCGTTCCGCCCATCTGCCTTGCCAGTCTGCGCCAGCCGATTCTAGCGCTATGCCAGATTAGGTAGATCTAGTATGTCTATTATAGTCACAAGAAAAATTGGCATGGAAGCTGTCGTCTTGGACGAGTCAACGCGTACTCAGAATATTGGCGCGGAGCAACACCATGCATTCATTCATCACTCAGTACTTTGATTGGCTGCTTGCATGGGTCATCTCTAATCAGGAAGACAGGCTCCCAACGTTTGCCGCCAACAGCCAAGCAGATCGTCATCCTGGCAAGGTAATAGCAGCCCAGCATGCCTCCACTTGAGTCTCCATTGTCTATGCTTCTGGCGCCGCTGCACGCATAGGAGGCTGCGAAACTCCGCCCTGAAGTCTCTCGTCGCTCTTCCACTGCTTGTTGAAACTTTCCAGGTGGCCGTTAAACTCAGACACAACCGCGCGCAGGCCCTCCGACAGATGGAGGATTTGTGGCATGGCTTCGTTCTCGGCACGGAGCAGGCCCTCGAAATAGTTGACTTGTCGTCTTAAGTGCCCATTTTCTTGCATTAGCTTCTCTAATCGTGCCTCCACCGTCGTTGGCCCAGCCTCGGGGCGGTTCTCGCCCGAAGTGGTTGTCGTGACCTCGTATCCGAATCTATGCCACATTATTGCCGTCCCTGAGGCCTTCAATGGCGAAAGAAGTTTTGACTGTGCTTCTATTTGTATTCAGTTGTTTCTGTATGCCTGACGCCATGTCGGGCCGCGGGTAACTTGTGGCCGAGGGTACTTTGCGCTGCGACAGACGCTGTTGGAAACGTCGAAACCGTGGCACTGGACCAACGCCCATTGTGGCTGCAGCCTGATAGGAAGCCCTTGCCGTGGACGAGAAAGGACAGGGGTGTGTTCCTACGGCTACGCGTCCATCGCTATTACGGGGCGTGTTTTATTGAATGACCATTTGGCTGCTTCTAGCCACATAAAATACACGTAATAACGTTGAGAAGCGCCAGCTTGCCGGTCTTCAGCCTTCAGTCATTGCGCTTCTTGTCTTCGCTGCTCCTATGTGTAGGTGTCAAGCTGGTACAATCCCGCATTGCTCCGTGTCTCTCTTGCAGCGGTTTGTCGAGGTATGTGTGAGCCACACCGCAGACTTCTGCAATAATGACCAACGTCCTGCGGCTGGGTAGTATACATTTATGGCGACATAGTTTTATGTTTGCCTGCCTTGCAGCCCCAAGCCACCAACAGCAATAGTGACTGAGTAAATGATCGCGTTATAGCCCCTCACCTCCTGTACCAGCGTGGCAGTACCAACACATGCACTTTGCGGACCAAAGTCAGCGCAGAGATTCAGGAGAAGCGAGGACGAAAACGGCTACCCTATAAATACCGCCTCTCACCCTCTGTTCCCTGACGCGACAACAACTTTCTCTGGCCAACATTTCCAGCATGGGCAAACAAAGCGCTACCGACCGCCATGCGGGGGCCGCCAAAAAGAAGCGCGCCCGTGTAGAGCAACACGCCTCTGCCGCGCCCGGCTACGGTGGCACTAACCAGCTGCTTTTTACCACGCAGCAGTCTCGTCCGTCGCGCATATCACATGAGCAACATGTTTCTGCCTCTGGTTCCGTGCGGCATGGCCAGCAGCCAGATCACTTCATGTATGGCTCTCAGCCGCAGCCAGCGACGGACGGCACAAACACGGAAAGCGACGGAACCGGCTCCGAGGCCAGCCTGGCAGGCAATGGCCATGATCTAGACCTGGCTGCTGCCGTGACTACCATGTCTAGCCAAATCCAGAGCCTGTACAAACTCATGCAGGAGTGTCATACTGCGATTGAGAAGAGCCACACAGCACAGAAGGATATGCGGGCTGCTGCGCAACTACACGGGGATACTGTCCGGATGTAAGTCGGCTAGGTGCCGGACTATATTACGCAGCTCATCATGTGCTGGTTGATGGACTGGCTTAGACTCAACAATACGCCCAGCGTAAGCCCGCTGCCTGGCTACGACGGAACAGGCCCGGCCACGTTCACGCCCAGAAATCCGCCGCCAGGGCCACCAGACCAAGGAGGCACGGGTCAGTTCCCATCGAACGGTTTTATTCAATAGCTAGAGGGAGCAGGCGGCGGAGCATACTGCAGTGGATTGAGCAAAAACAGCTGTCGTCCCGGCTTTTAATCGTGTGGGGTTCTGTGTACACATCTGCAGAGAGCCATTTGGAGACTAGAAGCAAATTACTACGTGATTGACGCGACTATATAAAGAATACTACCGCCGCGAACTTTGATTGTTGACCAGCTGACCATAATACGTCATGTTAAGACGAAAGCCACGAGTATTGCCACTGTGGGCAGCCGCGGTTAGTATTATGCTCTACTGTAATCGCCATCTAGACGAGGACTATCTACCGCTGCACGATAGGCCACCTGGCCTGCCGTCTGCCGCGTGGACAGCTGCGCATAGGGAAAACCGCAGTCGGCAGCTGGTCGTTGTGTAGTAGATTGAGAATGACCGCCTCTGTGAGCTTTACTCCCTCGCGGCCATATTGTCCCCCAACATCGCTTGTCTTCTCGCTGTGTACTACTCTAGCAAAGCCACGTTCTCTGTGCAAGAGCATGTTGACCTTGACGTGCTGGAGCTAGCCCCCTTGTGTGAGTGCGAAATCGCCGCCGTTTTTTCCTAGGTAAATGCCCTACTGTAGCCTTTGCTAAGCCACCTAGCTCATGATTCACGATGCCAAGTTCTGCGAGGGCTGCTAAGTCTTCTAGTGCTCAGCGTGGGCTTTCGTGTTATATGCATTCGAACAACCGTGAGCGGCGTTATCAAGATTAGTAAGTCGACGGATCGTTCACCCAGCCCCTGCGTGCTTCGTTGTGATGTATCACAACTAATAACGCAGTGCTGGACTGGAGCTATGAGCCCACAGTCGATCCGCACCTCAGACTCGCAGGCACCGCCTACCTAGCAGGCTTCTTGGAGTAGGTCATGCATGGGCTGGGCGGCGCACGCCGCCAGTGTGTCCAATAGTGTGAAACAATATACTACCAACTGATTTTTCTGACATCATAGGGCATAAGAAAGGCAATTTTGTTGTAAACAAATATCGCATTGCTAGAGTTATTATCGTGTTGCTGGGCAATTATCGTGCACGTGCCACGATGAGATACGTGCGCAATATGGTCATATACTGTCTCGTATACTATCTCACACACTACACGCCGCGACTGGTCCTCCGAAGTAAGAGATTTTCTCCGAGTTCTGGCTGTGGGTAGCCTGCCTGCCGAATGGGTCCGTATCATCCCCCGAGCGTACACGTAGCGTCTAATTTGTGATTAGCATGCTTTTCTGTTGAGACTAAAATCAATTAGCTCCGTAGCTTGGTTTGCCCTACGAAAGAAATTGGTCATATGCTCCGACTCCCCACCCTAGTTGCCCGACTTTACGCCGGGCCCGCTCCCGTGCAGATAAGGTGACATAGGGACATTAGCTTTATAAACGTCTCTCACTGGTTACTAAGTAACTAGTTTAACGAATAACAGCACAAGAGCGCGTTGGAGTTATAGAGTTATTAAATTTAGTAACATAGGGCAGGAGAGAAAATTTCGCCTCACAGAACCCCAACAAGAAGTGAACACATTGTACACCAACTATTGCGTCGCCGCCGTCGTCAGCCTATAGCTATATGCGCGTCAGCGGCATAGTGTGTACACAATCGTAGGCCAGATCTGTAAATCTACGATCTCTTCCCCGTAAGCCATCCGCATCGCTATAGCTCTACAAGCGATAGGTTCATTGGGCAACGACTTTTTAGCAGTGGATTTCGTGTCCACCCCTAGGGCACCGAGCAGATCCAGTCACCACCCGCTAGCGGCGACCCATAAGATTTAGCTAGGATGAGCTTAATAGTCTGACTAAGAACCTGAGCACCCCTATTCATAAGTTAGCTAGACTTCTTCGTTCGTTTAGTGTCCCGGCGCAGGGATGTCCTTTGACTATAAGAGTATTTTTTAACGTTGGGTGGACTGTCTCCTTTCTCATAGCATTTCTGCAGTAGGCCTAGAGCGATGGAGTTAGGCGCGGCGGGCTATCTACCTAGGCTAAGCGGAGCTAAGTGCATTATGTGTGGCTTCTTTGATCAGCGATAACGTTTTCTACGTCAGCAACGCATCCTACGCCTCCTACGAGAGGCTTGGCCAGAAACGAGAGCAAGCATAAGAGGGCTGTAAGGAATTGGCTAATAGCACGGTCGAAGTGCCATGACCTCGACAAGGCGGCACGATCGTGCTCGCTATTAGATAGGTGTGAGGTTGACCGACCTTTTCCGCGAAGACCACAAAGATTTTTTTTTTCCGCTTACTAGTGTGTGCCGGCTTATGATAAATGTTAGGTGTGTGGAGCTTCAAGGCATAGTAAGAAAAAGTAGAGCACTTCGCTTATGAGAAGCGCATTAAGTTCTAGACTAGGCTGGGTAGCCGAAACGTGATGGTGTGCTGAAATACTGCAATTCTTGTTATTTGTTAGGGCTATAGTAGGTTCTACGCCTAAACAGGATGATGCAATTGGCGTGTACATTGGCGTTTTCGGTGTGTGAACGCGAATGCCGTCACCTAATGGAACCCTCATGCAGCTGGCTCTGCAGCTGGCTCTGCAGCTGGCTCTGCAGCCCTGTCGAGCGGTCGATTGCCGACGTATTCCTCAATCGGGCATACGAGTGTAAGTTTTGCGACGAAGCCTGCAGCCTGGTTTACATAGCGCTAGTGGGCGCAGGTAACCGGTGGATGCGGCCCACCATGCTATGGGCGCTGCTTAGGGAGCCCAATTAGGAGGGTGTGGGCGCTAGATTGTCGCGAGCAACGGCGTACAACTTAGAGTGAAGTGATTTTCTGCGCTAGTCCGGCACGCCTAACAACTTTTCTTATGGTAGGCTCTCGCAACTAGACGACGCAATGACGGCTGCCATCGCAATCAGGAAAGAAAAGCCCCCCGGCCCCAACACATCGTGAGCCATGGCGCCGTTCCTTGCTCGCGCGACTTGACCGGTCATACGCCTGGTCGCGAAGTCCCTCAATGAGAAGCTCCGGCTCGCTCTTTGCGCCAGCAGGGGAGCGGCGACACAACAGCCAACAGCTGTGGATCACGGACCTCTGACCAGCGCGGCGTCCTTGGTTTTGCTGTGTTCCAGTCCTCTTACCGAGAGACGCATAGAAATCCCGGAAGCATTTTCGTCGGCCACACCCTCGATAGCTTTATACAAGAACTGCCTTTGCCCAGACTTGAAACACTGACTTGTGTTGAGGATGGAATAGACCAGGATCTTTGGCATGCAGACATGGCCAAGATGCAGCACGCTGGGAACTTTACAGACATATCAGACGTGTCAGGCGGGTGATCCGATTGCAGCCTCAGAGATTCCGGCTTTGAGATGTCTTCTTGTGAAGAAAACTTTGCCGTCTTCTTACACCCTCCCTCGTCCTTTCATGGGCTATTTTTGTGCGCATTTTTCTACGCACGTCGCGCGCCACGCGACTCGGGTTGATGCCTGGTGTACAGGAGGAGCAGTGGACACGATGTCCGCGCAGGCATCAGCATGTAGCACGAAGAACTCATAGAAGCAAGACGGTTCCGCGCTCGGATTTAGCCCAGCATGCCATCTGCCAGCCAGCTCGAGGCACACTGCCTGCCGACAACAAAATGCCTGGACCCGCTCGTCGGGTCTTCAGCTCTGAGTCCTCGTTGACGTAAAGCGCTCGGGCAATAACAGAGCGCAGAAGAAAACCTCGCGCTCGTCGTCGCTCGCCTTTTTGCGCTTCGGATCTGTTCTCCGTTTCGCGAAGCATGCAAACGCCAACGAAAGTCAACACATCGACGTTGTGGCGGGTGACAGGGACGGTACAAGCCCTCCTCTGTCCGTACATACACACTACCACGCCAACGATACTAGCTTCTATGAACGCCGCTGAGGCTTCTTACGCCAGGCGTCGGGTTTCCACTGCATTTGGCGAGCACGTGCGGTGCGGACAAGAATGGTCGCCAGCACATCATGCAAGCTCGCCCTTCTGTCCTCGATGAAGTGTGTTGGGATCAAGGAAGCCATTGCTAGGCTGAAGCGAGCCACGGTGGATCCGCACCGCGGTCATGGCCGTCTGACAGGCTTCTTGAAGGTCATGGGTGGCTGGGCAGCCCGCAGCACGACTAGTCTAGAGCAAAGATTTTCCTCACGTTCTTGCTGCAGGAAGCTTAGCACAGTTCAGGTCAATAACATCTCTCCAGCGTTGATGAAAAGCAGTTGATTGGAGTAGCTGGTTCTTTCGAAGCCCACATCGATCAGCTCGGCAGCAAAGAGGAAAAAAAAAAAAAAAAAAAACCGCATACTCTAGCAATCTGGTTCCCTGTGGACCCATGTCGGGGCCACGTCTGCAATTTCCGCCTCACCCACTCTCGTGCAGATGAGGGAACGAAAGGGTGTGCTTCGTCAACATCTCACTGGTTACCAAGTAGCTGCTTTACGAATAGCAGTAAAGAGACGTGATCAGGCTGCAAGGCACCAATTCTTTACGGCACCGAGCCAACGCAAGACTTTTGAGCGCAGTACATAGACAGACTTAAACTTCCTGCAGCCCTCTTCTTAC
>JAPFSE010000021.1:0-11450 GCA_030777785.1 Beauveria caledonica | reverse complement strand
GCGGCGGCGGTAGGACGGTTACACAGCCGTTGATGATTGATCGGGGAGATCTTAGATCTCTGCCCCGCGAGCCGCCCGCAATGCTGTGGCTCTATCGGCGACAGATCAGACAGAGACAACTCTGTACGATAGGGGCCTCGCTCTAAGTGGTAACGCCGAGGCTGATGTTATCGACCCATACTACTGTACTGCCCGGAGTAGTCAACTCAGACTTGTCGATAACCGGGCTACCCCTGTCGACCCGCCTAGCTCGTTCGTTGGTCTGACATCCCCGGCGAAATAACAAGTTCTGTCGTATAGGGCTTGAGAAATGGTGGCGCTACCGCACAACAAGAAAAATCCAGGCTTGAGGTTGATGAACTGGGTGTGGAGCTTCAGGGCGTGCTGAGAGAAACATGAAGAGCATTTTGCGGCTGGAGTATTGGGATGGGCGTGGATGCAGCAGTGGCGGCTCTCGCGCGCGTGGGAGAGATGGGTCTGAGTGGCTACAAGTCTTGCGGTTTATCGCAGCCATTGCAGAGAAAGAAGTTGGAAGTGGACCTGCATGTATTTTTGCTTTTGAACAAGGTGATGCAGATGGCGTACGTTGCTGTGGACGTTGTTCGCGCGCCAGCCAGGAACGGCTTGCGTCCATGGTTCCATGCTCCATGGCCCCGGCCAACGGCCAGCTCATGATGCGACGCTAGCGAACCCGAGCGGTGCAGACTTGCCGTTGCATCAGCACCTTCTGCAGGTCAGCCCTGCAGCTTAGTGTGCAATGCGCCTCTCGTCGGCCAACTGGCCATGCCGTGTGGAAGCGCAAAGGAGTCGAGAGGCCGAGAGCAGAAGCATCAAGCAAATTTCCACGCCAATTCAACTCGCCTGGCAACTACACCTAACAACTGTCGTCCGCAGCTGTATGTGATTGTATAGCTACAGTTTAGTATAGGATTGTAATAAGACTGTGGACAGCTACAGTATAAGCGATGGCCCCGATTGCGCTCAAAGTCCACAACATCCCTGGTAGAACTTGCCTTGAGTCGAAATTGGCTCTCTCAGCGACAAGAGAAAGGTTCGCCCCAGTTCTGTCTCTGCCTCTGAAAGCGGACCATAATCGCAAATCACCATAACTATAATTCTACGAAGAGACGGCGGTGGACAAGTCTTATTATATAAACTTCTAGTGCTAACTGCCGGCGTATGGAGAAACGCGCAATAGAGGCAAGAGGGGAATCTTATCCTTGCCTTCAAATTTAACAAAGGCAACCCTACATTCGAAGTTAGCCGTCTATTAACTAATACAATGCTAGAGTCGGCTTAGTAGGAACTGTCGGCCGAACGGCGCGTCACTGGCCTAGTACACCTAGGCGGCAAGAAAGCAAACGTGAGAACCTCACGCTCGCCATTAATGTTAGACTTGCGCGTCGGACATATTCTTAGCATTACGAAGCATCCAACCGCCGACAAACTCTATGTCTCGGCGGTGGCCGCTGGCGATAGTCTGGGTCACAGAGGCACCTTTTAGTACAAGGGGCAGGCGTGCCGCACCATGTGCTCGGGTTTAAATGGGCTGGTGCCCCTGCATGAGCTCCAGGATCGCAAGATCGTCGTCGTGCGGAACGTCAAGCATATGGGCATGTGCGGCGTCACCTCCACTGCCATGTTTTTTACTGCTATTTCTAAGACGGGGGGCGAGGAGGAGGTGAACCGCAAGTGCATCGTGGAGATGGTCAACCCTCCCGCGGAATCGATGGTTAGTGACCGGGTCTTCTTTCAAAACTAGGAAGGCTCGCCTAAGGAGGAAATCAGCACGCAGAAGAAGGTCTAGACGTCTACACAGCCTAGTTTTAGGACGACAGATGATCTCGGGATCGAGTTCTTGCCCTAGGAAGCGGGTCTCGTCGGCCAACCTAGTAGGTTGGTTACAGACAAGGGAGTGCCGTGTACCGTCCATAGCCTAAAGGGAGCTGAAGTTCGGTGAAGATCCGACGGTAGTAGCTTATTTGTCCGCGCTTCACTCTTAACCTCTTCCACTCTAACGAGCTGGCGACGACTATCAAAGCCTTATTGCATGCCGCAGCGACGGCAAAGTCCAGGGGAGGTAGAATCCAGTCGCAAGCAATGAACATAGTAGCAGATAGGCGAAGATAGCATTTAATCTACACACTTCGTATTATACTAGAGTTAGCTATACTATCCTAGTTCCCTACGTAAAGTGTGGGCTCCGCTATCCGAAACATCTATTCATACTTCCTTAGCCCACAATTGCTCCTACGCTTTCTTGAATCGATCGGAAATGGTCACCCAGCTCACGGCGTAGACGACCGTCCTAAAGCAAGCTCTGTTAGCCTCTTCGCCGAAGCCGCGCTCCAAAGCGTCCTGCACGAACGGCTAGTGGACGAATCCTAGTTCTTGGACCAACTCCTCCGTCAGAATCCGCCAGAACATAAGATGAAGTGGACCACCCTTGGCCCATCGGATGGGCGCGAGAAACATGACCTTCCTGCGTCTGTATATGTCCTCTAACACAAAGGGCCGCACCGCTTCACGCAGAATCCATTTTTCGGTGACGGATCGTAGGCCATAACCCAACCCCTTCCACCAGTAATCGTCCGCGTTGTCTTACGAAAGACCCTCGCTCACGTCTGGCGAGTACCACATCTTAACGCTAGGCGGCAATGCATTAACATGCTCCGCGAGGTGGTGGTTAAGAAAAGGGGGCCGCCCCTCTATGCTATTCCTCATCTTAGACTGATCCCCTAGACTAGTTAGTATGGTGTTTGGCAGTAGTGTCTTCGTCCACATGTACAGCGATCTATGGAGCGGATGCTAGCACTCTATCTTATCTTTGGCGGCGAAGAAGGAACGGAGCCTTGAGCCTGGCACGGATCCCCGCGTGGCGAGCACCTAGTCGGCAAAGATCCTTCCCTGCGGGAACAGCGAAAGCACTGTGGGAAGCGTCATGCCGCTTTTGAGATCCAGTCCTGCATCCTGCGGGCGCATCTCTAGACCTTGCGGCTTGACTATGTCTGTTATTTTGGAAATCACGCACGACTGCAGCGCCCGCCGTAGGCCGTCGTTGGCTAGGACCGAGCCGGCCGCGCTGTGGTCGGCCTCCTGTAAGAAGTCTGCGGTGAAGTAGGAGTATCCCGCAAACTGTTCGTCGGACCCTTCTCCGGATAGCACGGACCTGATCCCGTGCTCCCGCGGCAGACTCGACAGCGCAGACTTGGCCGTGGTGTTCAGGTCAAAGATGTGATACTCAGTGTGGTATATAGAGTCCTCAAAATTGTCGGCGAGCTTCTGCTCGTCCATCTTGAGCCTGTGGCACTCGACCTGGAGCCCGAATCGTTCGCTGAGCCATTTCACTGTTCCCGCGGCAATGTCTGCCGGGGCGCGGGGCCAATAGGTCAGCACATGAGCATTTGTGCAGCGTGCGCTGCTGGAGCTCACCTGATTCATCGTACGTGGCATCGGTATAGCCGACGGTGAAGCACTGGATCCGAGGCGGATGACCGGCATCGTCCCTGCCGCGGCTTCCAAACTTCCTGCCCTCCTGACTCACAAGATGCGCCACGATTCCGGCGACGGCGGAGGAATCGATGCCGCCCGAGAGGTAGAGGCCCATCGGAACATCTGCTTGAAGGCGCACGCGCACGGCGTCCACCAGCTTTTCGCGGACCGATTGGACCATCCTGGCGACAGAGACCTCGTCGTGCTTCCCGCCGTTGTCTCTCGCGGCGTTCGTGGAATACTGCTGATCCCAGTACTGCCGAGTGCGCAGCTCGGACAGTGTCGACTCTGGCCCGATCTCCATCCAGTGACCTGGTGCGAGCTTCCTGACGCCCCGAAACATGGTTCTATCGTCGGCGAGCCATCTCGACGTGGCGATGCTCTCCGCATCCCACGCCGGGGTCCAGCCTAAGCCGAGGAACGCCTTCGCCTCAGCTGCGAATAAGACTCTGCCCTACTATACGGTCTAGAAAAGCGGTTTAATGCCGAACTTATCTCTTGCGGCAATGACTTTTCTAGCATGCTCTCTTTCGTCCACGATCACGAAGGAGAACTCACCGCGGAGGTGCCGGAAGAGCCCGGGCGCGCCGTGGATGCTATAGAGGGCTAGGACAAGCTCGCTGTCGCTGCGGCCGCCGAATATGTACCCGGTGCCCTCACAGTACCGTCTTAGCTCCTCATACTCGTAAATCTCTCCGATGACGACCGCGTGGATTTGGCCATCTGCGCTGTGCAGTGGCTGGGATCCCGACGGAGAAGTGTCGTTGATGGCGAGTCGGCAATGCCCAAGGCCGGCTGTGGCCTCGGCGTTCACCCACACATCACAACCGTCTGGTCCTCAATGCTTGATCAGCTCAAGAGACCTTTTAAGCTGCCTACAAAGATCGGACCTAGTGTTGCTCTCTTCGGCTGCCGACGACTTAGACCTGGCCGAAGACGAATCGGCAGCCGCGGTGTGAGTATACACGGCAACGAAACCACACATCGCTATAGGATAGAACATTTGGGAGGATAACTAGTGTGTTGTCTGTGGGAGCGAGGTGTAGATTGATCTGGCAGAACCTACGTGGTGGAACTAGCAGGTGTGTTGTTAAAGCGGGAAACGCGAGCCTAATAGCTTAGGATTCTTGCTCCTAGCGTCTAGGGCAACGACCTTGTTCTTTCTCTCTAGATGATGTTTTCGCCATAGTACCTATAGCCAAATCTGGCCATGCATGATGGTGGGGGGTGGCTGTCTAGCCATGGAACGAGCGGCGGATTTTGAAGGGCCTAAAACGGCTCCTGCTTTTGACTGCATCGGCAGTAGATAAAACTCGGCCGTATAATACGCGATGCGGTTGCGCACTGAGCGATCCGACGACGACCACCGGCAGCAACTTGCATTATGCATAGACGACTCGTGTGTGCTGTCGCGCCCAGCATCCACACCGCACAATGCCATTGCAGGATTTCAACATGACCAACATGGCCGACACGACCAACATAACCAGCATGGCCAACGCGGCCAGCGCGGCAACGCTAAACCACGCTGCGCCGGAGACCCCCTCATCACTAGGTGATCATGACCTAAAGAAAGGCTTCAACGCTCAGGAAAAGTTCTAAAAACCCCTCAAATTCCATCTTGCTTTTCTCTCCATACTACTAATGGTCTTCATCGTCTCCATCGACGCCACAGCGTTAGCGGTTGTTATACCTATGAGTCCGCCGCCCGTGGCGCAGCCTACAGCAATCAGCTGATGCAAGATCCAGACTATAGTGGAAGAGTTTGACGGAACGTACCTAGAGGCGTTCTAGGCGAATGCCTTATTTCTACTGGTCGTCACTGTTGTGCTGCCCATGTACATGGGCCTATCGGAGGCCATCGGCCGCAAGATACCGCTCTATGTTGCTTTCTTCCTCTTCACGGTGGGTTCTATCATCTTTGCCACCGCGCAGTCTCTTCCGGTCGTAATCCTCGCCTATGCGCTATAGGGGTCCGGGTGCGGAGGCATCGACGTCCTAAACGAGATCCTCGTGGCTGACATCACCACCTTATGAGAACAGGCCTTCTATATCGGCCTTGTCTCTATCCCATTTGCGTTGGGCAGCGTCCTCGACCCCGTTGTGGGCGCCCTACTGGGCGAGTTTGCGTCCTAGCGGTGGATTAGCTGGATGAACCTGCCCCTCGTCGCTCTCTGTCTTCCGTTGTCCATCTTCTGCCTTACGTTGAAGCCGCTCGAGGGCGATCTCCTGCAGCAGCTCGTAGGTTTCGACTAGTGTGGTCTCATTCTGCTCGTAGTCGGCGCCGTCTCCTTGACGTTGCCCTTAAGCTAGGCGGGAGCCATTTACCTAGGCGATTCGTGGAGAACGCTACTTCCGCTTATCGTCGGCGTCACTATTCTTAGCGCGTTTATGTGGTATGAGTCGAGGACCGCCTAGCCTATTCTCCCCTACCGCCTCTTCCGCGACCGCACTGCCGCTAGCGCGCTAGCTCTTAGCTTCGTGCACGGGATGATCTTCTATACACTTATCTTCCACCTCCTGTTATTCTTCTAGTCCGTGAGCCTAGAGGCCCCTCTTTAGTCGTCTATGTCCCTCCTTCCTTTCTACATCATTCTAATGGCGTCCATGGGCATCGCGGCTGTGTGTATCGAATGGATGCGCTGCTATGTCTGGGCAGTTAGGCTGTTGTGGCTGGTTCTAAGTCTAGGTCTTAGTCTTTGTACGCTGTGGGGAGCGCACACGAGCCTTGCTTAGATAGTTGGTTTCAAGGCCATGGTGGCGGTTAGGCTTGGTTCCTTATTCATAGCCCTACTAATTATAATGTAGGCTAATACGGAGTCCGACGCTAATGGCCACGCAGTAGGTATTCTGGTTTCTTTTCGGCTGTTCGGCGCGGCAGTGGGGCTCGTGGTCTCCGCCGCCGCGTTCAGCAACCGCCTCAGTAGCTCCGTGGCTACCCTCGGCGATATGCCGCCTGCGCTTCGCCTGTTATTGCGAGAGAGCTAAGCCTTAGGCTCAATACCGCGACTGAAAGAACTAGATCTCTCGCCTGCCGAACTAGTCGATGTCTAGGCCGCGTACGAACAGTCGTTTCGTGCTGTGTTTTTCGTTCTGACCGGCCTAAGCTGCGTCGGGTTTCTCTTGACACTTCTCGTTCGCGAAGCGTCCATTGAGTCGGATAAAGCTGGTAAACAAGAATTCAAAGTATAGGCGTGGCTCTCAAGCGACTCCCCTGCACCGCACGCGTGGACTCTTGGACGGTCCTGCCGGTAGATCCACGAAGCGACTGACACAAACGGCGGCGACACAGAAGAAAATTACGCAATACAAGATACTCCTCGAAAATTGAAGTGATGTGATGTAGAGTATTTTCTTGGCGTTGCCTTAAATTTCTCATCGCGGAACGTATTATAGCACAGGCCCAGCTCGCCACTCAAGTACAGTCCGCGACTGAGTGGATTCTGGCGTGGCATGGGTAACAATTCTACGAATCATTCACTGCGAAATGGCTTCTTCTACAACGCAGTGCTTACGGCTTCGGGATCAAGAATGGCCGACGGCCATGAAACGCAGCGCGCTGGCCCAGCTCAGCCCCAGCCTCAGTCGAGCGAGGTGCAGGGGCGGCACACGAAACCTCTGGAAAGGAGAGTGCATCATGGAATCAGCCTGCCTCTCGTGTCGCAGGTGCTCCAAGAGTTCTGCATGTTTGGTGCAGAATCGTTGGGCGCCATCTCGTGTGCCAGATCAGCGTCAAGCCTGCACGACGGTGTCTCGAGCAAATCTACTGACAATGAGCAAGCTAACTCGAGGTCGATGGCGCAGGTAATTCTCCGGTCTTGATTGGCAAAATGATGCTTTGAAGACCAGCCAAAGCAAGCACGAATGGGCCGCCGAAAAGGTCATGTCGGGATAGCGGCGGGAATGTGGCCTTTGCAACTAGACCTGACATCTATTTGAGTGCATCATCGGGGCTCGTCATCGACCTTGGCTGACCACGAAGCTGATCATCAAAGCGGCTCGACAAGAAAGCATTGGCGTTGGAAAAGGTCGTACGGCGGGAAATGTCAAGGGCTAACCTTCGTTCTCGTGCAGGATGGACTGCACACACAGGGGCCATGCAGCCCTGTCGTGATGGGCCGATACGTGGCAGGCCAATGGCATAGGGCGAGAGCAGTATCAGCTGGGTCGCGTGATCCATTTTCCCGGAGGTGAATGATTCCGCGATTGTCGTCCCAAGATTTCGAAAGCATCTCCCCACGGTTCACCGTAATCGTTTCGATGATGAGGTGCCCAATATCAAAGGTGGCGAATCGGCTCGAGGAGTGACAGACGTATGGGGGTTGTCGGAGGCGATAGCAGCGAACAGGAATGGTCGAACACGTCGTAAGCGGCGCGACCACCCGGGAAGGAGGTCAAGATTTGTGAACCACACGGGATAGCCAGCGGTGGGCGGCCAGGTACAAGCCGAGACACGTACCTTGGTTTCGTAGATAGGCCAAATCCGCAAAGCCCTGGTATGAGACCAGAGTGGCAGTTCTTGCAGCCATGCACATGTTGCGGGCCGCGCAGTTCAGCTTATCATCAAGTTGATTTGGTGCCGAGGTGGCGTGCGTCAACCTCAGCCAAGGACCCCGATGGCCCTCTATGCGCCCGTAAAAGGCGTTCCTTTGTGGCGGATATTGCAGAGCGTGAAGGACGTTGCCGCCCGAGCTTTGGCATCGGTGATGGTCATGGAACCGGAAAGCAGACGGCGCGTCATCATGGCGGGTTGCTTTGGGTGGCTGGAAAGGGGCAAGGGATCTTAGGGAACATGAGTGCTGCCAGCTTGCCGAGCGGACGACGAACGGGCCATTATGTGACCTCCCCTTGGCTCTGGCGATCGGCCGATAAGAGATCACTATTTTTGCCTAGAAGGGCCTTGAGTGTATTTCTTTCGGCTATATGTAGACTTATATTCCTAGATTCTATCTATACATAGCTCTTGCCTAATGGTTATTTGTGCTGTATTTGGTTTAGCCTATGAACTCAAATTAGCCACAATGCTTGTTAGCTGGGTTAGCTGTATGTACCTGACCCACATAAAGACCGACGTTGCCACCAGCAACCGTAAGAGAGAGCATCAGGACAAACACCACAATCTGCATTCAAAAACCTGCAGCCATGAGCCTTTGATCTCGGACGCCCATTTTCAATATCTGTCTCAGCCGTGCACGGCAATCTTGACGGACGAGATTGCTGACAAAGAAGGACCCCACCCCGCCATCTGAGATGGACAGCTTCGTCGTCGAGGCTTGGATCAACGACGTCGCCATGGCAGATGCACAACCTGACACGCCGAGTCCCTCGAAACGCGCACGAACGGGCCACCACGCCGACGACGAAATCGCCTTCTTTGACCTCGATAAGACGCCCGTGCGCCCACCACAGATGAGCGCTGCCGCGGCGAGCTCCACGAGGTCGGCGTCTTCATTCCCAGCCGCGCTCGCCAGCAGGCCAGCCTTTTCTGCGCGGCCCTCGAGCGAGACGTCGCACTCGGATGCGGCTCCACGCGCCCGAAGCACCTCACCCACCAAGCGCTTCCTGAAGACAGAGAGCTTGCTCGGCCTCGCGGTACCCATCCAGTTTATCAAGAAGCAGACGCTCGGGGCCGCCATGCCCGATGACGCCCGACCACTTCTCGAGGCGCTGTCCGCTGTCGAGGCTGGAGAGGCGCTGCTGCCGGCGGTTCTGCGGTCGCACCCGGACTTTCAAAACGACCCGCGGATCCGGCGACACACATGGTCCGACAAGACACAACCGGCGAGCGCCGCCGCCGCCGAATACGCCGCGGCCCTGCACAACCACGAGCAGCTTCGCCGCATCGTCGACAAGTCGATTGCCTCGGCCAACAAGCACCGGTCCGAAGCCGGTTGGAACAACCTCGTCCACACGCCCCTCCTCGAGCACGCCACTCTGCACATGCCTCATCTTGAGGTCGAGCCCATTACCTCGGCGCAAATCATGCCCGCCTTTCGCCCGCTGCTGGCCTCGGGCGAGCAGGTTCCGCTGCCGTCATCAGAAACCAGCGCCGCTGGCAGCAGCGTATCGGGGCGCAGCGGACTTGCCACGCCAATACGCCGTGGCGCTGCCATGACAACGTCGATCCATAAGATGGTCGACTACGCACTGGTACTACGCCCCTCGGACACCCTGCAGGCGCTGATTGACCGCTTCCTCGGAAGCGAGCCTTGGGAGAGGCAGTCGATCAACCAGACGCGCTATGAGCCGCTGCGCGCGCAGCCTGCGCCCGTCTTCATCGAGACTAAAACCACGTCAGCCACACAGGACAGCGCCAATGTGCAGCTGGGTATCTGGGTCGCGGCCTGGCACGAGCGCATACGCACCGTGGCGTCGAAGGCCGGAATCGAGGAGAGGCTGTTGACGCTACCGGTGATTCAGGTTATCGGCGGCGTGTGGTCGGTGCTCTATGTAGTGGACGACGGTACGCATATTGTGAGTTTTTCCTTCACTTCGCTCCGCTCGAGCGTGGCCGTAGAATGTGCGACTACGCTTCGCTCTTCGCTCCCTCTTTCCACACCCGACTTGTCATGTGTGGAGTGTGCAAACTGACTAATCTACTCTTAGCGCGTGCTTGATGATGACTGCCGCATCGGCAACACAAACAACATTTTGGGCATTTACCAGCTGCAGGCATCTATCGCGGCGCTGGGGCGCTGGGTTGAAGAGACGTTCACGCCGTGGGTCACGGATCTGCTGACGCGCGCCGTGGAGAACTGGGCATGAGTTATCCGGTTGCTGTACAGTTGGGCAGGTTGGACAATAGCTCGACACCCAGCACGTTAGCCACTTGTCAGCTGAAATGATTGTAATGATACTCCTTAGCATGCGTGTACATTCGGTCTCGACTTTGGAATGCTAGTGTCGAGCTTACTATATTTTTCCTAATTTGATACTGTATCATTCGGTCTACATGTGCACTATCATTCTTGATTGGGTGCAGATAACAGACTCGTCACGAATAGATGGACTAAGCTGCCAGTGTGTCCTTGGACGATGATGCTAGAGTATAAATCAATTCACGAGTTGCCACCATTCTCCCACAACAAGTTGCGCCATTGGGCACACTGCCCTCGAGCATTCTGGAGAAAGGCTTTGCGCCATGTTCGCCCGGAAGTTTTGTAATCATAATGGAACAAGCCGGGTGCTTCCTCGTCGCGCCAGAATTTATGCAGTTGTGGCCAATGAGTGATTCCGCAACAGTGAATCTTGCCGCACTGGTGGACGATGAGACGATGCACTTGGTAACAAAAGTAAAGGACGCTCACCAGGCCGTCGGTTCGTACGATGCGCACGGCATAGTAAACGCCAGTCCTTTGGGGCTCCGCCGGCTGCGCCAGACGAACCTTTCACGTCGAAGTTCTCCAAACATTTCTACCATCTATTCAATAAGCAAACAAGATGCTCTGTCGGTTCCTCATATGAGAATTTGTTCATGTCGGGTCGTGGTCTGCTACTTCGCCTGGCGCAGACTCTACGGCGCAACATTTCGGGCTCAGATTGTTCACGCTAAGGTCGTCTGCGCATTGCAGTTTGGGGCTGCATCGGACACTGGGCATAGTACGTCACGTCTGAAAACCTGCTTATACATAGCACAGCCTTGACCTAACTATGGTCTGCCGCATTTAATGACGGCGCTGTGATTGGGACGGTTGAGGAAGGCTGTCTCTGGCGTGATGGATGAAAAGACACAAAAACGAGCAGAGCGGTGCAGCTTCCAGTGACGTCGTTAGTGTCGGTTAATAATGCTACAGTGGAAGTACCTGTAAGGTACTCAGCAGCTACAGCGGCGAAAAATAGCGGTTTGCCTTTATCACCTTATTCTTAAAACTCACTAAATGCACCCGCGACACCCATTTCGGCCTTTGCGATGTATTTACATAAAGCTTTTCGAAATGGTACAGAGAAAGGCGTTTTGA
>JAPFSE010000020.1:0-100700 GCA_030777785.1 Beauveria caledonica | reverse complement strand
GCGCATGTCGAGCTGCAGGTCGTGGGCGGCCGAGGAGCGCGCGCCGGGGTCGAGGGCGCGCATGTTGCCGGCGCCGCCGACGCCGGAGGAGACAATGCGCGGTGTGGAAGCGGTGATGGCGGGCACGGGGGAGGGTGAGGCGGAGGCGGAGGGCGTGGGAGAGGTGGCTGTGGATGTGAGGCGGTGGGCGTTGCCAGCGCCGCCGCGGCCGGTGAGGACGTATGAAGGCATCGTGAGGTTGTGTGTGGGTGTAAGTGGTGGTGGTTCAGAGTGTCGAAATCTGTGGTGCGTGGTTTGTATCAATTGGAATGGCAAAAAGAAGTTCTCGTTGAGGATGTGTGAGTTGAATAGTATAGGCCGACGTTGTATGTGTGAGAAGATGTTCGTGGAGAGCAGAAAGAAGAGAATAAGTGTCCTTGCAAGAGGACCTTGTCGTCGTTTAAGAAGCGTACTTGTTCGAGCCTCAGCGGTCGTGGGCGGCCTACGGTAGCTGTTGACCTTGGGGCGGGGCTTGCCGAGCCAAGCCAAGCCAAAAAAAAAAAAAGGTCTGATGACCTGCTGGAAAAAAACATCCCCCCCCCTCCCCTCATTTCTGGAGTCTGCCGTCATGTACCTCAGGCCCGGTGTGCACACCATCCCGCCACTGTAACGCACACCCACAGGTACCTTGACTCGGGCACATTTATTCGTTGTACGCTATTACGTTATTTTTGGCGCGCCGTCATCCATTCCGTTTTCAGGTCACGACGCTGGGTCTTTTTTTTTTCCTGCGACGTGAGAGTGGGCGGTGGGGTGGAAGGGGAAAAGTGCCCGTCGTCCAAGCAGAGTGCTGGACGGCACCACACGCCAAAGTCACTTGCATTTGCAGGTTTTTTTCGTCTTCTCGGGTTGTGCACATGGGCAAGACAGGCAAAGCAG
The DNA here is from genome assembly GCA_030777785.1 of Beauveria caledonica. Lineage (NCBI taxonomy): Eukaryota > Fungi > Ascomycota > Sordariomycetes > Hypocreales > Cordycipitaceae > Beauveria > Beauveria caledonica. Next base: position 99,782 of record JAPFSE010000020.1, on the reverse strand, counting down.
ATCAACTTACCGTATTCTGGGATGCGGAAACCTGACGGAACCGATGTTCCAGCTGTCTTGGTAAGGGAGGCGAAAACAGGTCATGAGCGAAAGAGACTACGAAAAATGCCAACAAAACTTCTTGTTGGCTGACTGGGTCACGCGGGGGGGGAAAATTCGCTTATTAAGAAAAAGAAAACTGAAAAGAGGGACTTCTTCCCTTGAGCTGCTTTGCCTTGCCTGCTTTGCCTGTTCAATGCAAGGAGACGCCTGAGGTATAATCTGATGCACAATCTCATACGTTGTCTCATTTCTCTGTGGTAGTGCAATATCTAATCACTCGCTCCTCAACAGACTGCTCAATACCATAACTTCAGTAATTCTACACACGACATGCAATGGCTGGCAAATACTTGTAATGCCCCCGCCGCCCCCTGTAAAACTTTTCTCCTGGCGCTTCGACAACCCAAGAAAACGCGGGGAAGAATGCAGCCACAAGCCCACTCTTTGGGGCTTGCGCCCCCCACCTGGACTGCATTTGCGTTGGCCAGATGACCTGCACCAAACGCACAGCAAAAAGTACAACGGGCTATTCATTCATGCATGTATTATTAAAAGCCCATTCGGGAAAGCCAATTTGACGCCGTTTATTCAGTGCCTGGATCATTGCTGTCCCGCTCGGTCGGTAGTCTGCCAGGTCGACTGCCTGACCTGGCAGATTCTGCTCATCTCTGCCCTTTCCGATGCAGACCTACGCAGGACACCGTTCGTTGTTAGCCATGGTAAACATTTAATAACATATGCACGTTCAACAAGAGCACAGTCAAACACCTAGATTAAGATGGTTGATGCTTTCCAATCCTGACCCTGCAACGCCAATATACTGATAAAAAAAAAAAAGAGAGCGACCACAGATACAAAGCTAATGGTAAATCTAGAGGGCCATATCCGCTGCTTGCCCAGATCCAAAAGAGAACAAAGTTAAATGCCAACACTCATCCAGCCAAACATGCCCAGCGACGCACTCAGCAGCACAAATGTGATGATGCCAGCTCCCGCACGATCCGCCGTTGTAATCGGCTTGGGATCCTTGTGATAGGCGTTGGCCTGGCCCACGCCCGCGTTGGGATCGCTCTTAGATGTGCCGCCCGTGTCGGCCGTCACCGCCGGCTTTGTATTGGCGTACAGGAGCGAAGACACAGCCGCCACCGCATCCATCTGCTGACTGGCTCCCGAGTTGGGTGGGTCAGGAGCCTGCCACACACCCGACTGCCAGTAGAAGCCGCACTGTCTGCCACCCTCGCCTCCCGTACACTGCTTGACGCACGCCGCCGCCGACTTTTTGAGCACCGGCAGCACCATGTCCGCAATGTACGGCGCCATCTGTGTCGACGCCGACCACCACCGGTGCAAGTAGCCCTTGAACGACAACATGTCCGTCGTGCACGTCTTGACGCCCTCGCACGCGGGCTCGTACGCAATGCCGTCTTTTGGGAAGAAGTGTTCCAGACCGTGCTTCACCAGACCGTCGACGCAATTCTTCCACTTTTGCGCTCCCTGTGTGTGATTGTACATGTACGCGCAGCCCTGCAGGAAGACGGCATTGTTATACGAGAATTCAACCTTGTTAATGTCGGTGCAGTTGTGCTCGACATGGCCACCATCGTAGATGGCGTAAGTTTGAGGATCAATGTAGCCGACACCCGTGACCCAGTCAAACGTCTTTTCGGCCCAGTCTAGGTACGTTTGGTTTCCGGTATAACGGCCCAGGCGGGCGCCCATGTTGAAAAAGATGCCATTGGCAATCGAGTTCTTGTAGTCGAAGCCATTATTGGCAAAAGGAATCTGCCATCGAAGACCGCCGTTGCATTCCGTGTCGTGTCGGGCAGGGCTGGCCTGCGTATTCCAGACGGCCTGGGCTAGAGCGAGCCATGAGGGCTTGTCCGAAGGCGGATCAGGAAACTTGACCTCGGCAGCGAGCATGGCCGACATGCCCCAGAAGCCCTGGTCGTCGTTACCCAGAGAGGCTGTGTAGTTGTTGGGCATGTATGCCTTGTTCTCGCCGACCTGGAACTGCATCGCCTGCATGATTCGGTCATTGTAGGTTGTGTCGCCGGTTAAATGCCAGTAATCAATGAGCGTCCCCCACATGGCACCTCCAATCCACCAGTAGTAGGGCCCAGCCGGGGGCGGACCGGGAAGAATACCAGGAACCTGTCCGGGCTCGTCTCCGTGATAGTGCTTGAGCAGGTCCTCGGCCATCTGAGAGGCCGTCTTCTTGATGGCATCTGCATGTGTTAGAGCCGGTAGCGCATATGGGTTTACGGGTGTGCTAACCGTCGCTGTCGATGGAATAAGTATTCTGGCCGCTAGCGAGCGACAGCAGCGCCGTCGCAGCCGCCGCGGTAGTAAGCGTCTTCATATCTGTGATTAGAGGTCTCGTAGGAGGATGGTCATGAAGCCCAGCCTCGGCCGAGAATTGGGGGCGACGAATTCGAGGGCGACAAGTGTGCCGTAATACGGTGTTGAGCGTTGCGACAAACACCTTTTGTTGGTCAAGAGGTGCGAAAAATCGTGTTTGCGTCGGCGAGCGAGGCGAGAGTGGCGCGGCAATTGACAAGGGGGTTTGCCAAGGCTGAAGAAGAAAGGGCGACAAGGGATAAGAGAGAGGCTTCCTGGCGACGAATAGTAGCAAACGGCGACGCCGGGTCGTGATGCTGAAGTGGATAAAACGAGGGAAAGCGAGCGATAGAGAGTTTGATGATTGAGGATGAAATCTGGACGAGATGGTCGTGCGAGTTGGAGACGTGGGAAGGGGGGGAGTCGTAGCGCTTGGAAAGGGCCAACATCCGGTTCCTGGACCTGAACCTGGGCTGAGATGGTGATTGGCAGAGGGCCAATCAAGGGCGGGAGTGGTCTACCACCAGTTAGAGCGTTAGCCAGGGGCGAGTTGGCTGACAGCGTTGGCTGGCGTGGCTGGCTTGAACGATACCTAGAACGTGTCAGTGGAGACTTGAACACGGGGGCCTGTCGCTGGAGCAATGCCAGTTGATTGTTTGTTACTATTATTACCTAGGTACGGATAGTGACAGGTCCTCAGAGATCAATGAAGAAAAAAGACGTCATTGTTATAATTTAGTTGATACTGCACCTCTGTTTGCTTTGCCCATGCCATATTCAAGCGTATCATTTTGCACTCTTCACTTTGCTGGTAGGCACGATTACTTCGGTACTTGTTCTAACTAGTGACGCAAATAGGGGTCAGCATCCGGCCCACCAAATCAAGGCATCTCTTTACCTCCTGTAATCTGTATTTTTAGGGCCGTCGGCTGTGCCTGACATCCTGGCGGCTTCGTCGACTCGCCTTTTCCCGCGCAACACTACATCCCTCATCATCGCGAACCATTTCCTTATCGCCAAGAAGAAACCATCAACAATCCTCGCCGGATCGCCCTCTCGGCGTCTTGCCAAGTGGCTTGGCTCTAGGTACCTTAGTTGCCGCCCCTTTGCCCGATCGTTGCTTGGCGCTGAGCCACGGTTGGCATTCCAAATTTGCTCAGCCGCTATTGAGGCTGTGCAGAAATGCGAAACCGGGCTGCTGGATATTGTTAGTTGTTGTTAGTTATTACAGGCGCGCCGAATGTTTTACAGCGACGTCCACGTTTGACCTCGTCAATGATTCACCTGAGCAATCGATTGTATGATTCAACTATCTATACATCCAAGTGTTTGAAATTGATGCATGAAATAGAACCAAATCTCCCATTCACCATTTTATTTTCGCCTCAAAAAAATAACAAAGCTTTTGGTTACCCCTGTGCATGTGATCACTGCTATATGTGCAATAGATCATGCCAAGCAAACCCCCGATTGACTAGCAATGATTCCATTCGGTTCGTTCGCATGATCCAGAACGCTTCTGCCTTGATGCCCTCCTTTTCGTCCTCTTCGGCAGCTTCGCCCTTACGACCACATTACCACGCAGATGCAGTCAGCGCGGCAGATGGGCATGGAAGATACAATGTAGCCCGGCCGATCGCACTTGGCCACTCCATTGCTACATAGCCGCCTCGCTTTGGCAGTATTGCAAACCGGTTCGAATCGCAGAACTATTTTATCATCGTCGCCTTCGATTGGCGCCGAGGACACTAGTGATAGGCTAGAGAGGACCGTCGACAAAACGTATGAGACCTGAATAACAGAACAGTTAGGAATGGTCATGTTGCGTCTCCTATGGGCGGTGTAGTCAAACCTTCATGATGAGCGTAAGATGCTGCTGTATAGACTTTGAATCTTAAAAAACTTGTTGTGTCTGATGTTGCCTCCACGAGCATCATGAGCGTCATGATGGCCGTACTTATACCTCGAAGCCATAGCGCACATGTAATTCGAATTTTCATGGCTAATACTGATTCAAGACTCCAAAGCGCAAACAAAATGCCAAGCCAATTATTATTACAACTTCTCAAAAGTTCCAACAGACGGCATCGCGAAACCGCAGCCTGAGCGGCCAAATTTGCTGTTGCGCATAAGAAAATTTTCACTGCCGACAAAACGGACTATGGATACGAAATCATTACCAATTGTATAATAGAATGTCCAAGCAGGTACCAGCCACAACTGGAGCCTGCCTAGAATCTGCACGGGTATGTAGGCTAGATGAATGCTTCTTCCTTCCTCATCGCGCCAAGACAAACCACAGTTGCAGAGACGTCGATCAACGCAAGAGCCTCATGGTCTGGACCTTGAACTCTGCATCCTGGCTCTGTAAGAAAGCCCTATTGCTACATGGCTGATGAAATCCTGCATGCGGTACGCCACGGGTGCCAATCATGGTCGACGACGAGCACCCGGTGCTACCCCGCTCTGTTGGACATGAAAAGCGTCGCATTATAAGGGTGCAGAACGCTACTCGGAACTGCAGTCAGTTATACCTTGCCGAAGCGCTCGTACTCACTGCGGCATCTTTAATCTCGGCTAGCAAAGGAGACGATAACCGACTTGTTCGCCCCGCTGTCTAAGCCGGCCACAGTTACACAAACAAGGTGACGGGCATGAGCCGGACTCACGACAACGGGGCCGCGTACATGGCCAGTCTCGGCATATTTTTGAGAGGCAATAAGATTCTTGCAAAATCATGGCGGTCAACTCGGCGCTCTACTCTGCTAACGTGGTTGTGTATACGGAGCTGTCTCGTAGCGACATGGTACGGCCGTCGCCGGAGCAGTGGGTTGAGCTTTGAGGCATATCAAATTTTCCAAGTGAGTTGCTATGTACTTTTGCTCGTTCCGTGATGGAGTTTCCCGTCCAGAAAGTTGCCAGCGCAAAGCTCTCGAATCGGCCATGGGATGCTCTACGGCGTTGATGCGTAGCATCGCTTTCATCGTGAGACCAGTCCGTATCATTGCATCCCCTTTCCTTGCCAGACATGAATTGCTCCACCATCATAGTCTCGATCATCGAGTTATAAGCATCGGTGGATGAACGAGGACAAGCCATTGCGTGCATCTGCCTAAATCATAGGAAACCACACCACTTTCGTGCGGTCGGCGTGCAGCGTCTCCTCCCGCGGGTACACGGTGCCAAACAGGTGGTCCCACACCAGCGTCTGCTTGCCGTAGTTGAAGCTCTTCTTGCTGCCCCGCCGGTGATGCATGTCGTGGTCCTCGATCGCCAGCGCCAGGCCCGCGCGGTCCCAGAGCCAGTCGAGCGTCGACGGCGGGTTCATGAACAGGCGCACGCCGCTGTGCCCGACCGTCTCGGTGAAGAGCACATACACCTGGCACACCCACCAGTGGTAAAAGTCGAAGCGCTCGCCGCCAAACGCCGCCTTCATCGCCAGGTACGTCACGAGCGGGACGAGGAGTATGTCGCCCAGTTCCTGCTCGTCGTCGGCGTAGCCGGTGAGCATCGCATTCGGGTGCTTGGTCAGGTGGTGCCTGCGGTGAAACTTCCACAGCGCGGGCACGTCGTGCATGGCGCGGTGGTACCAGTAGAAGAAGAAGTCGAGCGCCAGCGGGTAGACGCCGACGTGCACCGCGAGCCACGCCCACCACGCCGGGTCCGTCGCGACGTCGAGCGGGGTGGCGGCATCGGCGCCACCGCGGTACGCGAGCAGCACCGTCAGGCCGGGCCGGCCGAACATCAGCTTGCCGAGGAAGACGGCGATGCGGTCGACGCCCACGTCGGGCACGCCGTCGCGCGCGTGCTCACCGTCGAGGAACCCGTGCTCCTTGCCGAGGCGCCGCAGCACCGTCGACAGCTGCCCCATCATGCTCAGCGTGCCGGCCGCGTACAGGCCAAAGGCGAGCCACGCGGGCAGCGCGCGCCAGCCCGTCACCTGGAGCAGGACCTGGTGCGCGAGCATGGTGCCGAGCGCGCGCACCAGCGGAAAGGTGTGCAGCGTCCAGCCGGCGACGACGGGCATCGGGTCCGTCTTGGCGTGCACGGGAATGTCGACGTCGTATTCTGGGTGCACGGTGAGCTGCCCGGCGAGCAGCTTGTGCGACCACTTCCACCGGCTCCGGTCGCCGTGGAGCCAGGTCGACTTCATCGAGTCCTTGGGGCTGGCCTGCGTCGACATGGCGACGGGAGAATGGCTGTCAGGTTCTGTCGCTGTTGGTTCGAGCGGGCAATGAGCGGCGTTGGGTGTTGGTCGTAATTCGAGTGGTGGATGTGTCCCAAGTCAGGACGGACAAGAGATTTCAGTACAGTACTCTTCAATCAAAAAAGATGAAACTATAGAACCCTGAAAAAGCGTGGGCTTTGCGTGACCTGTGGTATCCCCCGCCTGCCATTCTTATAGTCTTCAACAGCAAACAACGAGACCTCGGGTATCGTCTGTGCAGACAGACATCAGGCCAATGTAAACCATGCCAAGAGAGTCAGACAGACGATTGCGGGGTTTTGTTGATTAGCTGATACCGATAAATGGTCGAATCAGAACAGTTCATTATTGTCAACAAGGCCGTCCGTGGCCGCCTGCGGGGAGCACCGTGGAAACGGAGCAGCGAAACGGCCACCGGTCCGGGGACGTGTTAACGCGGGACGCTGTACCCACTTATCCAAGCTTGTTAGAGTTATCATCCGGCATCAGGAACCGTTGCCACTACGTAATAAAATTGTGTTTCCAATTCCTCTTCGCATGTACTTATTGTGTGTTTCTCTTACTCCTGAGTCGTTCTCTGCTGGTTACAAGCCTGAAAACTCGCTTTAGTATCCCGAGAACCTTTCATCTTGGGGCTCGTATTTTGTCGTCCTAGACAAGCCAACGTCATCCTACCATCACCAAAGGTCGCCATTAGAACCAAGTTGGGCCTCCTTATTCTCGTGATTGATTGATGCTATCTAAAACTTGTAATAAGATGCCGTCTTGGAGCAGCTGACGTTCTTGACACTGACCAGTTTGTCCGCAGCATTTTCCTTTGTCCATGCGATCATGCCTGGCAACACATGAGATGCAGGGTTCGGTGACTGCTACCGACGTGGAATCTTGGTAATAGTTAAGCCGAGACAAATCAGCCGAGACATTGGCAACTAGTTACACTAGCAATACCTAGACAAGGACGGATCGGGAATCTGGGGTCGAGGCCCATCTGCATCGTGGCGGGGTGATCGACGTCTGCCCCTCCAAGATCGTCGTTGCAATCCGTTTGCCGCCACATGCAAGCATTGTGCTGCATATCTTGATATACTATCAACAGCTGCGCCAACAGCACTGCCAAAGGATATCGCGCAATGTCTCAGGGGTTCAATTCCCGTATGCTGTGCCGTTTGGAGAATCATCATGAAGTGGGTGGTATATTATGATACATAGGTGGAGGAGAATGCCTTTGCAACTCCAATGAAACGCCAGGTAGGAACCAACCGGTAAGAGTACCGCCGCGCCCAGTCGTTTCTCGGTACAAGCCCCGGGCGCCTGCTTGTCCTTATTCGGATGGTGTATGGAGGGAATATTTGCCCCAACGCCGAATTTTCTCCTCGCCGGGAAAAAATGTCCCATACACATGTGTATATATATCCAAATATCCCGCGGATATGCCCTCCGAAAGTACGGCTAGGCTCTGCCTACATACGCCGCATGCTGTCAATGTTATTCAGATTCAAGTTTCCGAGACCATAGTTGCCGTAGAGGGCAGCGGGGATCTGATCCGAGGTGGCGGGCAACATGTCGCCAAACATGTCCCAGTTCATAGCCGGCATGTCGAGGAAGCTGCCCGAAAACGGGTCAGGCTGCGGCTGCAGGGGCTGCTGGCTCATCTGCAGGCCCATCATGGGCATGGCGGGCGTCGCAATCGTCGACGGCGTGCTCGTTGACCGGCAGTCGCTGGAGGGGAGCAGCTCGCGAATACGCTGAATGAAGCGCGGCGTCTCGAGCGGCCAGCCGGCCTGCAGAAACGAGGCTTCGCGAGCCTTCCAGGCCTTGAGGGCGAGCTGGGCCTGCGCGATGCGCGTCTTTTGCGACAAATCAAACAGCTCCGTGTGGTATCCATAAGTGCTTTCGACGGTCGCCCAGCCTCGATCGGCCAGCGTGCCGCGTGTGTGCGTACAGAGCTGTGACGTCAGAAACGAGAAAAAGTCAATAGAAAAGGTGGTTCTCATGAACCACATGAAGCCGGCCTCTTTCATGCCCTTGTAGAGGGAGAGCCGATGCTCCGAGCCCAGTACCATGATCTTGAACAGGTTGTCCTTGGGACCGAAAATTTCAGTTCCCCATTCAGGCTGGTCGCGCATGGGAATCAGCATCTCTTCCATGTTTTTAAACATGAGGGGCCGAAACGCTTTGGCGGCAATGTGGATATTGCCAGCTGAAGGGTCGCAGTACTTTTCTTCCGTCTCGATGAGCTTGTCCTCAACGATACGTGATTGAGCGCGGTATTTGTTGAACATGGCTTGATGCCTGGCAACATTGTACTCGCTCTCGTCGCTCTGGCCAAGAATGGCCGCCTCGAGCTCTGCCTCTTCGTCTGCGGTGGCGCTCATTCGCTTGAAGTCAAATATCTGGCACATGATCATGACGAAAATCATCTCGGTAGGTCCTTCTCTGGGACGAACGGGTTCGGTGGAGCCGGGAAACAAGTCGGCATCGTTGAGGTTGCTGGGGACTTTCGTGTCCCATTTTTGATTGAAGCTGGTATGCTGGCTGAGGCCTGAAAACATGCCGAGCTTGAAATCGTGCATGTACAACTGCCACCAGATTCTGCGACGCATTTCGGTTTCGTAGGGCGTCATGCCGAGCTTCTCACCATCGTGGTGGTAGCCCATCTTTTGAGCGAGACGAACTGCTGTCGCACTCATGACCCAGGCCGAGTGGGTGTCTATGCGACTTTCGAGGGAGAAGAGGTAGATCATGAGGGCCTGCAGGGACGTCATGTTGTAATTTTTCAGATAGTTGAAGCGGATGAGGGCGGCCTTGGCGCCAGCGTTGAAGTTTTGCAGAGCCTTTTCTCTGCTCATGCCGAGCATCTGAATGACCTCGTTGTCTTCAAGCGAGAGCGTAGCCAAGGACATGATGCTGAAGAGCAAAGCCTGGTAATCCAAGGGAACATTGCACAAATTGGTGGTAATTTCAACAATGTATGGTTGGACCGTGGGCACGTGGATGACTTTATTTAGTGGGTTGACCTTGTCGAGATATATCTGCCAGAGCCGGAAGACGTGGACGGGGTCTGGGAGTAGGTCCTCAATGTTGGTTTGTGTAAAATCGACGGAGAGGATCAGGTCGGTGTTATTATCGGGGGTGAGCTCTTCGGGGCTCAAAATACTGGCATCTTCCGGATCCTCGGCCTCAACGAGACTGCGCATGGCTTGAAGCTGGAAAGTGTTAACAGAGGCGAGGCTACAGCAAAGACCCCAAGCTTACCTCTTCAATGACGGTGCCCCAAATCCGGCTATCCATAAATCTCGAGACTCCATCTTCTTGGATAATTTTATACCGAGGTTGTGGGAGGGCTTGCGATTCTGTGGTGGCGCTGCTGGGAGTGTCTACCGCCTCTTTCCTGCTGCTTGGAGTAGCGGTGGAAGGCGCGGGAACGGGGGGAGGATTGGAAGCGGTGCTAGGAGGGGAGCCAGCGGTAGCATACTGCTTGAGAAGCTCCTCGCATCGGGCTAGACGCTCTTGGAGGTCTTGATTCGGGCGGCGACGCTTGCGCGCCGGGGCGGGTGTGCTTGGGGTGCATGTGACGCCAGCCTGCGAGACAGGTGTTAGCTCATGAGCGCAATGGCTGAGTGAATGTGGATGGGTAGAGGTGATGCTGACCTTGAGACAATTGGAGCACGGGGTACTGCGATCGCATTTGATCTTGCGGTGCTGGCAGAGGACGCAAGCGAGCACTCTGGGGCTCCTGTGGGCGTGTGGCGGCGGCGGCGGGACGGCGGACATGACGGCGATGAAGGAAGAAAACAGTCGAACAGCCTCAGGCGACGTCGAGGCAAAAACAAAGCCAGCGAGGCGACCAGGCAGTCGTCTTAAAAAACCAACGCGCGCAATGGAGGGGTGTTTGGTAGACGGGTTGCGCGAAACAAGATCTGGTGAGGTACCTAGGTGGGTATTCTAGGGAAACGCAGGTGCCTAGAGAGGCCGCATTCCTACCAGATCGGGCAGAAACAGGTGTCGCGGAGATTAATGGACAAAGAGAGCGGGGCAGAGGGCGAGGAATAATGTTGAAGCCTTGCAGGCAGCAAGAATTGGTATGGCGATGCTGCGGGCTTGGGATATGTGGTGTATGATGTACGAGCAGAAGTGGTGCCTTGGCGGGGTTTCGCCGTCGGAGCGGGTGGGCGTGTGTCGGTGCTGAGCGATGCCGCTAGTGTAGCTGGATGGCGGAACACAGGGAGAGAGCTTTAATAGACGATAATCGCGGCAGCCTGATTCGACGTTTGTATGAAGAATCGGCTTCGAGAGATTGTCTAGGATATTTTGTGCAAGACCGACAAGGGACGCAAATCGGTTAACTTGCAGGTGAGCTGGAAGGGAGGGGGCATATGTATGTGTAATGAAAGTCTCTTGCCAGGCTACGAGAATTTTAAAAGAGGAGCCAAAACGATGAGTGAATCACTGGCCAAGAAAAGAAACGACAGGAACTTGCAGGCCAGAGAGTCGCGGGTGAGTGATGGGAACGGCCAGGCTGACAAAGAGCATAATGAATAAAAAGCTTAAATATTGCGTGCAGCAGTTTGAGGTCTGAATTTGCAGTGGATTTACAGCGTGCGCCGGTTGGTCCCCAGGCGGGATAGCGGAGTTGCGGTGGTGGCGGAGCCGCTAAAATGCTGTCGCACGAGGGCTGCTGACCTGTGACTTGGACTCTTTCTAACTACTGATACAGCTGGAGAATTGAGGAAGGAATAAGTAAAAGAAAGAAAAAAATGAAAGAAGAAGAAGAAAAGCCAGGAGACAAACAGTCAGGTTAAGCAGCGTCTATTCATCTTTCAGGAGCCTTTGTAGGCTGTAATAAGTCCAGAATTGCCATCTCAAAGCATCCATGAGCAGCACATGCCTCGCAAACGCCTCTGGGTACTGCATTACAAACGTTGCTAATGCCACGCAAACTACAAGAAGCGCATAGAACGACGGAGAGCAGTTGCATCAACTCCATTCCCGCACCTGTTCACATCCACATTCGTACCCGGGATCCCAGTCATCCATCCTTTTCTCTGCATCGCCCGCTCTACACCGGCCCAATTGTCTGTCCCCGTGGTTTGATCTGCCCTCCCCATACCCTAGTCTCTTACCAGCAAACGGCACAATCGCGGAGCCTGTTCTGTAGCCAGTTACCAGCCTCAGCCTCATCATCGGATCCTCGACAACAACAACCACTTGTTGTCGTCATTTCTACTGTGGCTGAGCCTGCCGCTGGGACCCTGCAATCTAAAGATTTGGCCGGATGACTGTCAGACGTGGGTAAACCCAGCCCATCGGTGGCATCAGATATCATAGCCCGACACCCCCACACTGCCTCACAAATATCGCAACTGCCAACGCTGGGCATCCGTGGGAACAGCCGTGTGTACACTCTCTTCTGACGAGCTGCATGTACAGCTTCGGAGCAAGTCTCCAAGAATGCTTAGAAATGTCTAGCTCGGTTATGACTCGCCGGATTCGCCCGCTGCACGGCTGATATGAACGCTTCGCACTACAAGACGAAAATCAAGCATGATCAACTGACCAGCTTTCATTTGCGAATCTTCTCGACAAGATAATTACTCGCTTCAGCCCTCCGGGCCTTCACGCCGCTGAGCAGGCGAGGGCTGCTGGTGGACCTTGTCCGAGCCGCCACTAATAATACGCGTACCTAACGTCCATGGAAGGCGGACGTGACAACGGCCGACCACCGGCCACCAAAAAAAAATCCAACCAACCTCCCCCGGTGACGCAACGCTGGTGAGCTGGTCCCTAAAATGATGCGCCGCGGAAAAGACAAGCCCCGTATTCGCTATGTCGATGTTCCTGCTCACAAGGAGTATGCACTCGTCGCGTTCACATACCATTACAAGCATCTGTTTGTGTCGCTATTTGCTGCCCCTGCGCCCGAGGGGCATAACTCGACAACCACGTCGGCGCCCCTTGAAAACGTACTCATCCATCTTCTGCGTGAAGCCGAAATAGCTCAAGAGCAAGAACTAAATGACACATTTGACGACGACAACTATGAAAGTGGCTGGGAACTGTATGACATCTTGGAGAAAAAGGTGGAAAAAGCCATTCTCCGTCTCGCCGGCCCCCTATTTGGGAAGAAGGCTCCTCCGGTAAAGACCTTCCCCCAAGGTCTGAGCCTGCAAGACTTAGTCTGGAAGCAGAAAATTCATCTCCGTCTTCAGACCATTGATGGAAAGCCCAAAGTCTTCGAAATTGGCCCTGACCAGGCTGCCTGTGCCCCGAAGACCGAAGACCAACCCTGTGCCGACGAAGCCTTCAAGCCAGACCCTCGGTTCCCAATTTACTCGGCCGCTGGTCTACAAGTTCTCCGCGATACGATCAGTGGTTGTGGTCCCGTGTGTAAGGTACGCGCCCTCGGCAATGGTGAAATTATGATGTCCAAGACGCCACGGATGGGCCTCAGGAATGACGAACTCAAAAGGGAGATTGCGGCCCTGGTCACAATTCGCGACGCCGAAGAGCGCATGGGAATCAAAATTGCTACACCGCACCTCCTAGGTTACGTGACACATGCCGAAACGGGTGTCATCATGGGTTTTCTGCGCGAATGGGTCGAGTCGTCCCGCCAAGGCGAGACTCTGGACAACATCTGGATGGCCAACGTTGGCTTCGATACGAGACGGAAGTGGGCAGACCAGATCGAGGAAGCGATGCAAGATCTGCATGATATTGGCCTCTTTTGGGGCGATTGCAAGCCTGAGAACATCGTTCTCGATGAGAAGCAGAACACTTGGCTTATAGACTTGGGCGGCAGCTTTACCACAATGTGGGTAGACAAGGAACTGACTGGTACTTTGGAGGGAGATAACCAAGGGCTTCTCAACCTTCAAAAATTTCTCGGCGTGGTGGAACGCGATGGCAAGACGTTTTGGGGTCATCACAATTTTTAATGTACAGCATATGAAAATCTTCATCCCCTTGATGGATGTAGTCTAGCCATGTGCCCAATCTCCGAAAGGCACAGCCCGGCGAGATATTCTTTGCCTCCTCCCCCAGCTGCCGTTGTAGGTCGGAGAAACGCGGCCAACGTGCCGACTGGTGGTAGGTCCTGGTGACTCAATCGGTATGAGTCAATCCCACGGTTCATGATGCGACACAATCTCGCGTCATCATGGCGCGCCACGCAGTAGTTTTATGAGGATACTAGCCTGACAAAAGTATATTACCGTACTTTCACACCGCTGGTCAGCCATAATTTACGGGCTGTTGAATGATTGACATTATTTTCAATCGGCACGTCGGCTCGCCCCCCCGGTGTAACTAGGGGTGACCTGGCGCAACCGGATCCATCCGAACCTGCATCATCACATTCTGATGCTGCGTGACAAGTTTCTGTATCAAGTGAATATTCCGCTTCGATAGAGACTCGAAAAGTTTGTGCCTGATTACTTCATTTTGGGCTGTGGCCTACATTGTGTTTTTGAACATGCGTTTTTGCTGTTATGGGCCCAACAATGCTGATATTCCAGGATCTGAATCCCCTTCACTTTCCGCACCAGCCTGCTCCGCCGTTTCCACCGGCACAAGCGCCAGCTTCTTCTTCCTCTGCACAGCTCGTCGATGACTATAGCTCTTGACGTGCCTGTCCCACGCCTCCCTCGTCACCAGCGTCGTCCCGCACACCTCGCACGTCTGCTGCAGCGGTGTCAGCTTCGCGCGCGGCTCCGTCGCCGTCTCGAGCACGCGCCGCGCCACATCGGACAAGGCGCGTGGGGCTTGCATGGGCGCGCCGCGCAGAAACTGTCCGACGAGCGCCGCGGCGGGCGAGACCACCGTCTCCTGGTACCGCGTCGCGTCGGTGCTGTCCAGCACATAGAGGCTGTCAAGGGCGGACGCCTCGCGCTGCGTCAGTCTCGGGATCTGTTTGCCGCGGATCCATTTGGTCTGGTAGTTGGCGTAGCGCCGGGTGGCCGTCTTCATGTCTTCCATGCCCGCGTCCCTGAGCCTGGCCACCTGCTCGGCGGGTGCACCGTTGGATGTAGCGGCAATGTAGGGCTCGAGCTGCTTGTAGCCGATGGACTGCCAAATTCCTTTTGTCGCATCTAGCGCGGTGCCGTTTCCCTCAGATTCTGATTTAAACTGGTGCAATTGTTGGACTTCTTCTGTCAAGCCCCGAGTGAACATCTGGTCCACCCGCTTGTCTAGGCGATCGCACAGAACATCACGCTCAGAGTAAACCCAAAGCAGGAGATTCTCCCAAGGCGAAGACTCTGCTTCGGCGGCAGCGGCGGTGGCTTTGCGTTGCTCCTGTTCTGCATACAGGGCTGACGCTGTTTTGCCTGTATGGAGGTAGATTTCCAAAGATCGCTGAATTTTGCGACGGTCGTTTGGATGCCATCTTTCCGCCATTTCGGGGTCGACGCGACGAAGCTCAGCGAGCATGTCCTCTGTCGAGGCCTCGAGGATGGGAAACGACTTGGTCTCGTCTTGCTGGACATCGTCGAGAATGGTGTCTGCAAAGAGCAGCGGCTCGACATAGTAATGAGTGCCGCCCACAAGAATGGGCAGATTGCCTCTGCTACGAATCTCACGGATAGTCTCCAGCGCGTGCTTTTTGAATTCTGTAACGTCCCAGGGCACGTCACTGAGAGGGATGCGGTCCAGCAGGTGGTGCGGGATGTCGCGCTGCTCTGCAGCTGTGATTTTATTGGTGATGATGGGCAGGCCACGGTAGAGCTGCATCGCATCTGCATTGATGACTTCTCCACGAAATCGAGTCGCGATTTCTACTGCCAACTAATTATAGTTTTGGTGAGCACTGAATTTGGCGCACCTAGTTGGTGCCAATGTAGCGTACCTCGGATTTTCCCGTTCCCGTCGAGCCCAATATCACAATGAGCGGCTCCTTTGGGGCCGTAGAATTTGTCATTGTCATTGTAGAGACATGACGACGGAGGAGAAATCTTGTCCGATTGAGCATTCGCCGGGTTGTGCTGTTTAGAATGTTAGGGCCTTCGCTTTCGTGATATCAAAGCCGTCGACTTCCCCACAGGGCTGTCAGCTAGTAAGTAGAAGCTTCTTCAAAGGCAGGAACTTGACTCGGGCCAGAGCCGCCAGAACAAGGAGGATGAGTTGGGCTCTTTGGGCTGATGTCTGAAAGTAGGTATTGAAGAGGCCTGTGAGTGGTGGATTACTGGGCTATAACGCTATAACAGCCGTCTCGATGCCCTGTAATGGTGCCAGACGCAGGGGCCCCAGCTGCTCTTTGGTGCGTCCACCAGCTTCCATCACTCCTACCTAAATGGTCACGTGCGTCACCCCCGTTCTTTTTCTGGACACATCTGCATTTTGGAGCTTGAAGCCAGATTGCTGGCCCCCGACCCAAGGACCGCCTCCTCCCTATCCTGCCACCACCACCCTTTTCTTGAGCTCATCGCAGCTCCTTCTTTTCCTTCATTTCTTTCCTTTGGATGAATTGAGTCTCTTGTTTATTGTTTTTCTCCTTCACTGCCGCCACCATGAGTTCTCGTACGTTGACAGCCTTCCCCTCGCCACACCCCTCGTCTGTTCTCGCCATGTCGCCCTTTTTGTTGCGCGACTGCTCGTCGTCCCCTACAAGCGGTCGAATCGCATCGCCCGACGCCATTGCGCATCGATTGGCTCTTCTCCAGCTCATGCTAACATGCGCTTGTACTTTTAGTCCGTTTTCTTGACTTGGTCAAGCCGTTCGTGCCGTTCCTCCCCGAGGTTCAGCAGCCCGAGACCAAGATCCCCTTCAACCAGAAGATTATGTGGACTGCCCTGACTCTCCTCATCTTCCTGGTCATGAGCCAAATGCCCCTGTACGGTATTGTCTCTTCCGACAACTCTGACCCTCTTTACTGGCTGCGTATGGTCATGGCCAGTAACCGAGGAACTCTGATGGAGCTGGGTATTACTCCCATCATCTCCTCTGGCATGGTCTTCCAGCTCCTCGCCGGCACCCACATGATCGACGTCAACCTCGACCTCAAGTCCGACCGCGAACTCTACCAGACTGCCCAGAAGCTCCTGGCTTTCATCCTCTCCGCCGGTACCGCCACCGTCTACGTCTTCTCTGGGCTCTACGGACCTCCTGGTGACCTTGGTGCTGGTATCGTCTTCCTCCTGATTCTCCAGCTTATTGTCGCCGGCATGATTGTCATTCTCCTCGACGAGCTTCTCCAGAAGGGATATGGTCTCGGCAGCGGTATTTCTCTTTTCATTGCCACCAACATTTGCGAGTCCATCATGTGGAAAGCCTTTTCTCCTACCACGATCAACACTGGCCGTGGCCCCGAGTTTGAGGGTGCCGTCATCGCTCTCTTCCATCTTCTCATGACCTGGCCCAACAAGCAGCGTGCTCTTCAGGAGGCCTTCTACCGCCAGAACCTCCCCAACATTATGAACTTGCTCGCCACCATTCTCGTCTTCGTCGCTGTCATCTACCTACAGGGTTTCCGTGTCGAGATCCCCGTCAAGTCTTCCCGCCAGCGTGGTGCCCGTGGCTCCTACCCCGTCCGTCTCTTCTACACCTCTAACATGCCGATCATGCTGCAGTCTGCTCTGTCTTCCAACGTCTTCCTCATCAGCCAGATGCTCTACTCTCGCTTCTCTGACAACCTCCTGGTCCGCCTTTTCGGTATCTGGGAGGCCAAGGACGGCTCCGCCCAGCTCCATGCCGTCTCTGGTCTCGTCTACTACATGTCGCCCCCTCTCAACTTCAAGGACGCGCTGCTCGATCCCATTCACACCGTCACCTACATTGTCTACATGCTCGGTGCCTGCGCCCTCTTCTCGAAGACCTGGATCGAGGTCTCCGGCTCCAGCCCCCGTGACGTCGCCAAGCAGCTCAAGGATCAGGGTCTCGTCATGGCCGGTCACCGTGACCAGAGCATGTACAAGGAGCTCAAGCGCATTATTCCCACCGCCGCTGCCTTTGGTGGTGCCTGCATCGGTGCCCTCTCTGTTGCTTCCGACCTCATGGGCGCCCTCGGTTCTGGTACTGGTACTCTCCTTGCTGTCACGTAAGTTGCTCGGTCGCTCCATTGAAGACCCAATCCAGCTACTAATCATTATATAGCATCATCTACGGTTACTTTGAAATCGCTGCCAAGGAGGGTGATCTGTCCGGCATGAAGGGCATGATCATGGGCTAGTCACCAGTGACGAGCCATTTGTTTGATTAACATTTAATCATGTGGTACCAGACGACGGGGATCGAAAGGGCCCATTGCATTTACGAATCTTGTAACACTATGGTGTGGGGGATTAAAATTGGCGCAATACAATGGAAAGGAGATGTTATTTCCTGATCATGCAATGGATCTGAACTAGGGCTGCCAGTAGTCGCAGTAAACCGACATAATGAGGCGATTCCTTCACTGGGCTCGCTTCTCGCTTAGGTGGGTGGTGGCAGACGACGGCAGGCCTACTTCAACAGGCGAGAACCGTCCCATTTGTATGCAAACAATAAAACAAATAGAGAAAAGTTATATGTAAGAAAGTACTCTGTCAACTTTGGCCAGGTTGCACGTTTCTCTCGTGCGGCCTCGTTGGGCAAGTCTCGACGTCATTCCGGACCGGGTGTCCCGAATCGCACATGCCGGGGCACCAAGCGGGCAACCTGCGATTATATAACTGCGATCAAAACACCATGGTAATTTTCGGCTGAAAGTTGAAATGCAAAGTTCCCCTACAATGCTGCGAAGCTACACAATATAACAACAGGGTCCTGCGCAGCCTACGCTGGTGGTGTCGTGCGCCAAAGCTACTCGACGTGCATGCACTTAGGCAAGGCAGAAAGGGCCACAGCTCTTTCTCAGTAGAGCTTAAAGTAGCCCCTCCACAGCCGGTGCAGGTCTCTTTGCGGATCATACCGCAGCGACGTCTGCAGCAGCTCCAGATAATTCTCGGGCCCGTAGCGCTGCAAAACATCCTGCCATTCACCGCCATAGTTCATGTACACGAACCGTCGACTCGCGCCGCGCCGCTGCGTCTCCTCCTCCGCGGCGCGCACCAGCTTCCGCGTAGACTGCAGCACGGCCGCATCCAGTTCCTCGTCGTCCCAGGTTGTGAGGAAGTGCATCATGACCATGGGTCCGTCGTCGGGCGACAGGCCCAGGGAGTTGCCACCGCGTTCCTGCGAGGCGCGCAGGTGGCTGCGGGAAATGGCCTGGTAAATGGCAAAGGGCGAGTACGCAGCGCCGCGGGCGGCAGCCTGGGGGACGATTTTCAGGATGGCGTCTTCCCATAGTGAGAGGAGATTCGTGATGACGGTGGGCGAGCCGGCGGCAAAGGCAATGTTGGACCAGGCCTGGCGCTGCCCGTACGGGGTCGAGATGGAGCGGGACACGGTGGTGAGGTTGGCGACCATGCTCGTGTTGCTGAGGGCACCGGGAATGACGTCAAAGGGCTGAAAGACAAGCGGCGTGGCGTATGTCGATGCGTTGAGCGCAGGCGGCGGCGTGGCATGAAAGAAGCTGGCGAGGTTGATGAAGCCACCATAGCTGGGCTGATGCGTACGCACAAAGTACGCATGGGCGTCGGGATCGTCCTCGATGCCCTGTGTAATGAGCGCCGTCGCCGCCTCGGCGATTGCCTCTTTGGCCGGGCCGGCGAAAACGACGGTCCTCGTCCACAAGTCGCCCTGCGGAATCGTCGCGAGATCAAACCTGGTCACCACGCCAAAGCTGGAGCCGCCGCCGCCCTTGAGCGCCGCGAACAGATGCCGGTGCTGCTCGGCCGACGCGTGCACAATCTCGCCCGACGCCAGCACCACCTCGAAGCCGCGCACGTTGTCGCAGGCCCAGCCGTGGCGCCCCGAAAAGTACGAGAAGCCGCCGCCGAGGAGCAGGCCGGCCACGCCAACGTCGGCGTCGCGGCCACCCAGCACCGCGAGCCCGCGGGGGTCCAGCGCCGCCGAGACGTCGCCCCAGCGCAGGCCGGCGCCGACCGACACGATTGTCCCGTCGTCGTCGTCGTCGTCGAGCCGCAGCGTGCGCAGGAGCGCAAGGTCCACCGTCACGCCGTCGTCGGTGTTGGAGCCGTTGGCGTGCGCTGTGTGGCCGCCGGCGCGGACGGTGAATGGCGCGGAGGCATGGATCAGCGTGGTCAGGACGAGGGCAACCTCGGAGGCGGTCGCGGGCGTGACGAGGCAGGCGGGCCGCTGCGTGCTCTGCCGCGCGGACCAATACGACATGCCGGTGGTGTAGGTCGTCGAGTTGGGGTAGGCGACCCGGTCTCCGAGCGAGTCGGACAGCGCAGAGCACTACATGGGGTCAGGACGAAACTGCACATATGAAAGATGTACCATTGTTGTTGGACGTACGGCATTGAGGATGTTGTCGGCCAAGACGCCTGCATTGAGGAGGACGCTGATAAGCCCCAGCCTGGGTGGTAGTCGCATGGTGTGATGGATTGGTTGTAATAATCAGTCAGGATGTTTAAAGAGTAGCATTCTGAGAAACCTCGAGGCAACGCTGGGGTTGCAAGTGAAAGGCCAGACGTAGTAATTTCAAGTAATTATGCTCCTTGCGGTTGAGTTAATGAGGGCCCGGCAAACCATGGCTTACTGGGACCATGGTGTTGTAATCTTTTCGATCCGGCAGTGACGAAAGAGGCAATCTTGGCCCCGACGCCACACGAGCTGTCATGTCCGCAGCCCATGTAGGGCCGAAATGGCACTTAATAAATGGCAGCGTCGGAGTTATGATATTGGAGACGATGGCTTCGCTTGTCCACCGCTAGTTTGGCCGTCATCAGGAACCGTGCCTATCTTCAGTTCGGGGATGGCTGGGCGTCGTCGTATCCTTGCTGCATCGGCGTTAAGGGGGATTCGAGACGTGGCGAGCGATTGAAACCCCGATTTGGCGGGATGGCCATCGACGTAGTTCTATTATTCTCAAAGATATTGTACACTCATCGGCCTGTGCGATGGGCCTACTTCTTTGGCTAGTTAGTCTCTTCCTGTTTCCGCCCTTCCCCCGAACCCCCGGCCATGACCCCAACTCCAAGCATTATTGTTAGTAGGCGGCCACTAACACGATACTAGCCAGCCAACTACCGAGCGGTCTGGATAGATGACCTGGAAATTGCCCGGATCGGGGAAATTAGCGCCGCTTTTTGTTCCTTTGTCTGCCGCCGGTATCTTGCTTGCTGACATGGCTGACACGACGAACACGACGCTGAGAAAATATCACGTTGTTTCGCAAGAAGTCGCTTTCTCAGCCATATGAACATGGCCATCTGACCTGAATGCTCGTTTCTGGGATCATTCTCCCTTTTGCTAAAAGACCCTGTAAAAAGAGTGCAAATCATGCGGTTTCCATTAGGTACTTTGTTGATCGAACAGCAAATGCAAAAGGCGTGGGCTACTTGTTTATTTTAGCAATTCTGCTGACGCGCTTGAGCTGGTTCATGTCGGCACCAACACCTTCCGAGAAGTCACGGCTCCATCCGCACGCGCCTCGCCAGTTTCATCACTTGTCCTCTTCACTCTTTTCTTTCTCAATATCAAACGAAAAGTATCCAACATGATCTTGTGATTCTGTGGCAGTTGATAACCAGAATATTCATACACACACACGCACCCGCACACATCACAACCATGGCGGCAGACATTGGCCCCATCACCCTCGCCCTCCCCTCCAAATACGCCCGCGCCAAGAACGCAGCGGCCGCCTCAACACCACCAGCACCATCACCACCGCCGCCGCCCATCCGCTGGTTCGCCGGCACATGGACCGTGGCGCACTCCACGCTCTCCATGTGGCGCTCCGCGCGCAACGTGCGCATCACCTACACGCCGCTCCCGGCCCGCCTCCACGGCCCCACGCGCATCGACGACCTGGTCGAGTACGAGCCCTCCGGCACGATGGGCGTGCTCAAGACGGTGGCTGGCGTCGACACGCGCAACGACGGCGACGGCGGCTGGGACTGGCGCGGCAAGGGCTGGCTGTTCTTCGTGTCCAGCCACTGGGAGGTGCTGGGCTGGGGCGAGACGCCCGACGGGGAGCGCTGGGCGGTGACGTGGTTCGCGCCCACCCTCTTCACAAAGGAGGGCATTGACGTGTACTCGGGTCGCCGCGAGGGCGTCTCAGAGGCCGTCTACAGGGAGATAAGTAAGGCGCTGCGCGGGATGGAGGCGCAGCCGCTGGTGGACATGACGATGAACGACATGCGGCCGGTGGAGATTAAGCTGCCGTGGACGGAGAAATAGGTGGCGGCTGTGGGAGTGGAAGTAATTCACGCCGTTGAAATATGTGTGGTCATAATACAGTCTAATAGATAATAATATGGGGTATCATTTGCGTGCTCTCTCATCATCCTGTCGGCCATGTCTCTCTCCTTCTCGTGAGTGTGATCGATGCCGCCGCCGTCTTTCATCACGGCTCCATTCTCTGCTCCTGTCGCGTTCTCGACGACGATGCCTCGAGCGTTCATCCTCCCCTCTCCTACGGGAGCTCCCGCCATCACCCGACTTCCGCCTCCTCTCATCTGACGTTGGGGACCGCGACCTATGCCTCCTTGAGCGGCGCTCCCGCCCCCCATGGCGCTCTCTCCGCTCGTCCTCCCTCTTCAGCTGCCGCAGCTCCCGCTCCCGCTCGTCTTGAAACTTTTCACGCTCCTGCTTGAGCTCGCGCACCTTGGCGGCGCCCTGCTTCATCATCGCCAGCGGATCGCTCGCCACGATGCGCTTCTCGTCGCGCTCTTTGCGCTGCGGGTCGTCACGACCCCAGACATTCTTCATCGCCCGCGTTGTCTGCTCCTTGCGCCCGTCCGCCGAATACCATGGCGCATCCAGCCCCGGCTGACCGGCAGCGTTGGCAAAGCGCATTGTGTACTGGTCCTCGTATTCGCGCCTCTTGCGGCTTGCCTCCCGCTCCGCCTCCTCATTCTTCTCGGCATGGGCGCGGCTCTTGTTGTCCCTGCCAAACAGGTCAATGTGACCCCGGCGATCAACAATGGGCGCTGAGCTCGTGGTGCGCCTCGCTTCCGCGGCGGCCCGGCTCACAGTGAGTTCGCGCTCCTTGGCGATGCGCAGCTCAAAGTCGGTGTCGTCTTCGCCGTGGCGCTTTCGCGGCCGCCTGCCTGTGCCGAGACTGTGCGACGGTCTGCTCCCGCTCGCCGCCTCTGGGTCGGGCGCGGCAGCTTCTTCATCTTGTTCAATCAGGGGCGGTACTTCGCCGCGTAGAATGGCTAGTCGTCGTGCCGCATCGACTTCCTGCATCCGCTGCTCCTCGGCCTCCTCGGCCGCCTTGGCGTTGGCCTCGTCGCGACGCACGCGCTCGATGTTGTCCTTGTTATATACGTTCCATGATTTCTTGCCTAGCAGATGACTGAGATTTGGGTGAGCGGAATACCTCTATCAAATAAGGGATTTCGTCGAAGAAAGGAACTTACAGAGGCATATTTGATCTAGGCTTCTACCACATATGACAGCGCGCAACCAGAATTTGTGCGCAACTTTGAAGATGCTCGAGGTAAGAACGTTGTGGTGGCCAGGCTCAAAACGAGGTTTGGTAATTAACTAGTGGGGAGCTGTCACTGGGTTGGCGGGGGTTGTTACAGGCCAGCAGGCCTTCTCGGGCGTTGTGGGGTGCCCACAGCGACTGAAGATCCAGGCTACGGAGACCACTATTACCGGCTGGACTAGCTTTGACAAGGCTTTGATGAGTGTGATCGACGGTAGACACTGTACGTGGAATTAATTGAGGGAACATCATATGCAAATGCAACAACTATGCGGATCGGACGGAGATAGGTGCAACAATATCATTACATGTCTGAATGATTGCTCGGTGTAAGTCATAAGTGGGGCCTAAGGTCACAATCCCAACCAGCACAAACTTTTGAGTTACCAAAACTCTCCTCCTGAAGAAAGCATCTCACCCATGACATTCACGCAGCCTCGCCGCCGCGACTCGCAATGAGTGACTCGGAATACGATGGCCTTCTCAATATTGAAGTCTCCGACGCCGAGGACACGCCAGCTGAGAAGAAAGCCAAGCGCACCGGGCAGTCGGAGGAGGCGTATCAAGCAGTGCGCAAGACGTACGTGACCAAGGTTCAAAATGGCAATGTAAGTGCCACCGTCTTTCGAGTCGCAAACCGAGCAGCAGTCTGCTTTCTTTTTTTGTTAAGAGGTGGCCGTGACTAAGAACCATGTTCAGATCTACAAACACATCAAGCTGCCCCTGCAGAGCGGCGCCAGCAACATGGACATCCAGGAGCTGCTGCACGCCGTCGAGGAGCTCTACTTTTTCCGGCGCTACAGCGAGGCCATTGATTTCGCTGCGCAGGTCCTTCAGGGCGAGTCGAGGGCGGCGCTGGACAGTGACTCGCTGCAGCTGCTGGAAAAGTATGACGCAAAGTGCAAGGCCAAGCAGGCGGCGCTAGACGCCTGTACGGGTGGTGATGGTGTCAACACAAGCAAGGCCTGAGTCACATCATCAAAGGTGTGGGTTTGCAAGGGTGATGACAGAAGCGACGCGTCCACCTGCTTTGTTTACAAGTACCTGATTAGGCAACAACGACGACATGGTCGAGGTTGAAGTAAAGCTGGAGGCTGGCCCCAGTCCCACCACGAGATTGACGCCAACAGCGAGGACGCAGACGCGCATCATCGAATGCAAGTAATGATCAATATCCTCACGAGAGAAAAAGAGATGCCGGCTGATATTCATCTCTAGAGAGAAGTGTCATTCAGAGCCGGTCTGCCATGTCCATTCTTTCGTGATTATTGCTGCGCTCCCTCGTATCGTCCGCCCTCTTCTTCGTCTTGCATCCCTGCTTGCCTGTCAACGATGCGGTGGCGCATAATAAGCTTTCGTCATCAACCACCTATAGCTCGATTTTACAGAGATATTCATACTTTTCTGAGTTGGTTCGGTCTTTCCGTAGTGACTCTTGGGTAGTTAGTGTATTGCAGGGAGCAGATTCACTGCCGGGCAACTACGCACCCAAAGTGCAATGGAACAAGCAAATAAATTCAAGCCTGGTATTCAGAGTAATGGCGTTTAACAAATATCTGGTATTAATGATATTTTAATAAAAGACATGTCCCGTGTTAATCTCCACCCGCCTCTCGTGACAGTGCCAGTCCTCTTATTACGTCAGTGGTGGGCGCGCCCAAGGAGCAGACAACCCAACCCACACACACCCTCAGGCAAAGCGAGCAGCCGAAACAGCCGTTCCAGCACACCAATCCCTTCACCAGCCAAACCTTATTAACAAGTCTCCCTGCGCCCACAAGCTCCCGCCAAAGTTCATCGAAAAGCGACTGTATTAAAAGCCCAGGGTCCCCGCCGCCAACCGCGCCCGCGCCCACGCTCTTGTCGCTCCTGCACCACTCTGCGCGACAAACTCGTCCGCCGAGTCTCTCTGGCCCTCGGGAGACGTCGCCTAGACTAGCTCTCGTTCCTTTACGTTCGAGAAACTGCTGCCTGCACCCGCGAGTCGCACTTGTCGCCTCGTTGCAGAGTAACGCGTGCGTCATACGCAGGCACCCGTCGCAGAAAACGAAGCCGTCGCCACGCGTTGCCCGCCCAACAAATTTCAACTAAATTGGCAGGTGCCTTCAATGTAAGTCGATACCGATGGAGATAAAATACACTTTTGCACGTTTGAGGTTGTTTGCGCGTCGCGTGAGACAGGCATACTATTATCGGCGTCTTTTCTGCTTTTTGCTTCAAATACCAACAAGTGTTACTTGATACTGTTCGGAACTTTTTTTTTTTCCTTTCGCATTTATCATTACTCAAAAAGCCTCTGTTTGCGGAGGACTCATAGTAATGGCTAACAGGCGAAATCAGCGCGGCAACAACGAAATCAATCACTTAAGAGAAAATTTAGGACCATATTATCAACAACCATTACCGGGGACGCGAAACGACATGTCACAACGAAACCGCAGCGGCCGCGGGTCAAGCCGTAACAATGGCGGCTCACACGGCGAAGAAGCACAAATATGGGACAGTTGCAAGAGCCAGTTGGCCGAAATTGTTAACGGCGTCAATGCCGAGAACGACAGCCTGAAGGAGCTCGTTGGCATGGACAAGCAGGTGGGCGCCATGGACCCCAATAAGATTCCAAATGAGTCTCTTAAGAAGATGGAAAATCTCTGTCGGTCTGGCGTCAAGTTCTCGGAGGCCAACATTGCAGCCCTCAAGAACGTGACAGAGCAGCTTAAGATCCTGCGCGCCGTGGTCGTCGCCAAGGAGCAGGCAGAGGCCGCAGCGGCGGGGCCGGGAAAGAGAGCGGCCAGAGACAGCGCGCCCAGCTCGTCCCTGTACGACTTTGATGCCGCAGGCGACTCACCCGTGCCCAGCCCCATTGGAGGCTCGAGAAAACACAGCGAGCGGAATAAGGACCGTGACCGTGAACGAGATCGAGATCGAGAAAGCATTCCACCCAAAGCAGAGAGTGTGGAGCCACCTGGTTCGGGAAACAAGTCTAAACTCATCTTCTCCAAGGGCGATGCCGTGGCCTTCAAGTCCAAGGCTGGCGCAACGGAGGGCATGGCAGACTGGATCATGGGCGAGGTTGCGCAGGTTATTGGTGATGGTAAGAATCGCCGTTACAAGGTTCTCGACATCGAGCCGGACGACCATAGCAAGCAAAAGGAGTATAGAACGAGCGCGACCAACATGATTGCGATTACACCAGAGAGCCAGGCCAGCACGCTTGAGGATTGGAAGAAGGGCCAGGTTGTCTTGGCCCTGTACCCTAACACAACGACGTTTTATAAGGCGGAGGTGCACAGCATGGATGGCGCTGGCAAGGTGAATCTCAAATTCGAAGGAGAAAATGACTCGACGACTCTGCAGCAGGTTGAACGACGCTTTGTGATTGAGTATCGGGCGTAGCTGCTAGCAGGACTCAGCGTGATTATGTGCAGCGAATGACTGGGTGGGAGCGGCTTGATTGAATTGTTTACGCGGCGTTATGGTAACAGTACCCAGGTATGTTTGGTTATAGGAGTAATGTGTATCTCAATACAGTATTGTTGCAACATGAAGACCAATCTCTGGCGTGATTAACTTGCGCCAAAGGCGCAGGCAGATCAGCAAGACACGGCACGGAAGCCAGAAGAACGATTCTCTGTGATCACAGCATAGGTAACATATGTCACCCAGCGTAGCCTACACGCAGGAGCGGTTGAGGCGCTACCTATGTTTTACTGCTTTTGTTGCCCTGCAAATGGCCGCTCTATCCACTGACAAGCGCGTCGCAAGTGACATGATAACCAACGCGATGTCTTCTTGGCGAGTCCCACGTTCATGTAGCACTTTGCATTTGTCTTGCTCGATCGAAGAACATGATGTGGTGACCTGCCCCTGCTTAGACAGCGCGCGCGAAACAGAACATGCGCGCATTGAAACCCGATTATCAATACGACGAGAGATTAAAACGAAAAGCGCCACCGGACTGTTGAGAGAATCCATATATGGTATGTATCTTACTCTCTGTTGCCCAGCACCAATACTACCGGCAGAGTTGACCACACCCTGCAACTTATCGAGTATGTAGATGCTCCCACGAGTCCCTGAAGGCAGCGTACTAATCGAGTTCAATTGGACGGCGTACTAACGGGGAGGAGAGCTTCTCGGCGCTGCGTTCCAATAGATTCTTGAAGGTGCATAGCTTCGCTGATATGGCATCCTGTAGATATCTAAGCAATCCCAGGTTGTGCCCGCACCATATTTCCCGTACATATTGAATCCGCGAGGGGCCGGTCAAGTGTAGCAAGAGCAGCTCGCATCATTGGAGGAGGTAGAGATATTATATCTTGACGCGGCTTACCCAGTGTGATAATAACCTTCGCGCTGTGGCAGAGGGTCTCGGCAAGACGCACGTCACCTATCAGTCTCTTTAAAGCATCAAGAGAAAACTTGGTCGTGAACGTGCGAGGTTGCCTTGGGCCGACCAGCCTAATAAAGGCTTAGGTCAGCTTTGCTCAGCGATTGTGCCTGAGCGGGCCGATCTTGCAGGGTTTCACTTGACTGGCTGCCTTTTTAGTGGCTTCAGTGGCTTTTGCCTTTTGCCTTTTGGTGCCTGGCGGGCTGCTGTGGGCGCAGTGGGCGCAGTGGGCGCAGTGGGCCTTCCCGGTCGTCTGTAACGTTAGCCCCTGAGCACTTGGCAAGGCATCAACAGATCTCATGCCGCTCTAATTTTCGACCCCAATACCAGTACGTCTACTTCGTACGTACACGACATTTTGAAATGCTCATCTGCACTTGTCAAGTCCAAGCGCCGTCTCACCATTCTTGTCTTGCCAAATTAATTCACTCTTGTCAAGCCGTTGTTGTCGCTGCTTGTCCCACTCACTAACGTCTCATTACTGGTTCCCTCCTCCCCTCCTCCCTCTTCTATCAATCCGGCTTGCCAGCCCACCTGACCATCGCGTCCCCTCCCCTCAGGCCCCAGGATCTAATTTCGTCATTTCCTTTGCCCATCTCCCGGCCGTTTCAATTTTTATTCTTGCATAGTTTTCGTGCTCGCCAGTCTGCTGATACCCAGTGGTCCACGCCATTCTTTTCGGTGCGTACATCCATCGCCTGCCTGCTGCCACTGTCATCGCTGCCCCTGATATCTCTCTACTTGCGCCACGACGCCAGACACACGCCCATCTCGCTAGCCAGCCCCCATTTCCACCGGACTGTCTCGTTTCATTTACTCAATTACCCCTCGCCGCTTATTGCCTGCTTCTGTCCTCGGCTTGCATTTAATCGCTTCCTCGCTCTTGTCCTCTTATTTCCCATTGACGACTGTCGCATCGGAAAAAAAAAAAAGTCTCGTGTCACGACCATTGTTTCCCTTCACTCCATAGCTATCCCTTGGCGGCTCTGCACAGACGCATCGCGATTTCCCCTTCTATCGCGTCGTTACTAACCCCAGCAATTTGCGCACGACCAAGCAGAGACACGTATCGCGACGAACCGAACTGATAGCGATTTCCATAAAACGCCGCCTATTTTCCCCGTCGACCGTCGAAAAGCCGCGCTTCGCCTTTGCGCACCAATCCGCAGTCATGGGTGGCCAAATCTCCAAGGTTATGGGCAAGATCTTCGGATCCAAAGAAATGCGCCTGCTCATGCTCGGTCTCGACGCCGCCGGCAAGACCACCATTCTCTACAAGCTCAAGCTGGGTCAGGATGTCACCACCATTCCCACTGTCGGCTTCAACGTCGAGACTGTCACCTATAAAAATGTCAAGTTCAATGTCTGGGACGTTGGCGGTCAGGACAAGATTCGTCCCCTCTGGCGACATTATTTTAGCGGTACGTGCCGCCTATTGTCTTAACGGCACTTCTTTTGCGCCTTGGCTTTGCGCCTGCTTCTGCCTTGAAAGTTGGCGCCGTTTCGCGTCTGCCGCTCGCTCCAGCGTCTCACTAACTTTCTTGTCAATGCAGGCACCCAAGGTCTCATCTTCGTCATCGACTCGTCCGATCGCGCCCGTATAGAGGAGGCCCGCCAGGAGCTTCACCGCATTATCAACGACCGCGAGATGAAAGACAGCCTGCTCCTCGTCTTTGCCAACAAGCAGGATCTGAAAGAAGGCAAGTAATTCGCACGGGTGCGAGCCCTCTCCTCGGCTGCAACACAATGCTGACCAGTCTCACTACAGCTATGAAACCCCAGGAAGTTACCGAGGCTCTCCAGCTCTCTAAGCTCAAGGACAAAGTCTGGTACGTTGTTCCAAGCTGCGCCACCACGGGTGAGGGTCTGCTCGAGGGCCTTGCCTGGCTCTCCAACAACGTCAAGGCCCCTCCTGCCCCTGTCAAGAAATAGGCGTCGAACGATTTGAAACACGACAACCTTTCTCCCTTTCTCCCTTTTGTGTTGCAATATTCTCGCAAATCTCGCGAGCTATACACCGACAGGCACGCAAACATCGCGGATGACGTAAAAGTCGGATTCTGGCCCAAAAAGAAAAACGGCAACGCCAGCAGAGCAACGTCACGAGGCTATCGCGCAGCCAAAGGGAGATGTAGGAGAACATAAGAAGCACTGTTTGCTTCACAACACGCAGCCCCGCATGCTCGGGTGGCTATGCAGGGGAAAAAGAAACATTCGCGCGACACAGAGATTGGAAAGGAAGAGCGATTGGCGGATGCGAAATCCAAACTACTATTATACCATGTACACCAACCGCACATCAATTTTTCTCATCACCAACCCGCACAAGACAATACCAGTGTAATACAAAAACTAATTCAGAGAGTCGAGGAGGACGTGGGATGGCAACGACAGTATCTGCGGCGGGCCGACAGTCGTGCCAGGTTTTAATATCGGGCTCATATATCTTGCACACTTGTTCTATATCAATTCATCAGGTTCATCATTCTGACAATACCACATGGGCTGACTCACATCACAACCTCAAGACAACAGGACTCGGGGTGGTGGATTCGCTTACGGTTTATAGACATTCTCCTTGCAAGTGACGTACTAGTCGACTGATGCCCATCTGTATCATATACTTGTACAACTTGAAGTCCTCCAAGCCATGCTCCAGGACTTCCTACTCGCCCCCAATAATCAGAAAATGCCAAGTACGCCAACGCTACCCAATATAATCGTGCCAAAGGCTCCAAAACGAAGCCCCAACGCCTCTTTTCCTGACCTGCATGAGACGCGTGATCAAATCATCCCTTGTCCAGCCAACCGATCACCAATACATTCTGACTTGGCGCCACTAATCCCTGACTCGTTTCGACGGGCGTAGCAGCGAGTCGTCAGCGAGCCCGCTGCGCTTGGTGCCCGGCAGGCTGCTCGTGCGTATGTCGTTGTCGTCCTGGCTCACGCGGCGGTGCGGGTAGTCGACCTTGAGGCCCTCGAACGCGTTGGCCGTAACCTTATCGCCGGTGCTGAAGAAGGGCAGCTGGAGGGCCTGCGCGGCGGTGAGGCGGCGGGCGGGATCGTACTCGAGGAGACCCGAGAGCAGCCGGTAGCCCTCCTGGCCGAGGGAGCTGAGCGACGTCGACGCGCCTGACGAAGTGTTTGTGCTGCTGGGCGCGTTGGATATGGTGTTGTGGTACCACTTTTCGAGGTTGGACGACAGCGGCGCGCCGTGCGAGTGGCGCCCGTGGTGGGCGGCCATGCTGGCCTGCAGCGCGTTGAGCTGGCCGTATTCGGGCATCGTGGCGAGGAGCGGCCACTTGTCCTTGGTCGGCGCGCCCATGATTTCCATTATCTTCATCATCTGATTGCGTTGAAACGGCACCGTCTTTTTGCTGTCCATCTTGGCCTCTTCCCCCTTGAAGATGGGCCGCAGAGAGAGCAGCTCGGCAAAGATGCAGCCAATTGCCCACATGTCGATGGCGGGCGTGTAGTGGTACGAGCCCAAAATCAGCTCCGGTGCGCGATACCATATGGTCACGACGACCTTATCTCCGCTGAAGAGCGAGTGTAGCGGCTTATCGAACCGGCGGGCCAGACCCAAGTCTCCAATCTTGACACCGCCAGAAGAGCTAACCATGATATTGGCAGGCTTCAAGTCGCGATGTAGTACCCAGTTGGTGTGTAGATAATGGCAGCCGTTGAGCAGCTGAAACATGATGCTCTTGACTGTGGCAGGTGGTATCGGGTGGCGTGGTTGTTGTGTATGATGATGAATAATCTGAAGTAAGTCATGTTCGGCGTAGTCAAATACCATGAAGATGCATTTGTCTTCAAGAATGATTTCAATCAGGCGAATGACGTTGGCGTGATTTAGCTCGCTGCAGAGGCTCATTTCTCGAATGGCGCTCTGGGAGATGCCCGTGTAACTAAGTTGTTCACCTTCCTTGTCTGGCTTGAACTTTTTGATGGCAACCTCGTGTCCCGTTGGTACCGGTGCGCCATTAGTGCTCGTGACGATGTTATTGCGGTTTACGGCCTTGTACACGCGCCCATAGGTTCCACTGCTGATGAATCCAACGATGCGATATCGCTCCGTGACACGGGCCTTGGGTTGGTATCCTCCCGAACGTCCGACACCTTCTGAAATCCGTCTGTGAGCATAGTTCTGGCTTCGATGGGTGGTTGTGGGTGCTGTAAAAGATGATCCCCAGGAAAGGGAGGATGGGCCGAACGACATGGGCGGAGCAGCAGCGGACGGATTCCACTGGGAACCGCTATGCTGCTGCAGCTGAGGATACTGGGGCTGGGGTTGCTGCTGGTAGGATTCATGCCCGGCAGTGGGCCGTACGCTCAATGGCATTGGAAGATTTGTGAGGAGCTTCCTGGGCCTGATGTGGTTTGTGTGCCAGATTGGTGTATTGGTGTCGACGGATATCTGGTTTGCCTCTGGCGTGGCGAAACAAGATGGCAGGAGCTCCGGACCCCGACACTCAGCAGCACAGTCGAAGGAAGAGGGTAATATGATGAATGATATGTTGAGTGAATGCAGCAGACTTCACCTGGGATTTTGTGAGTGCCCAAGGAGGGGAGCATGAGGACAACGCACGAGACAACTGTTAGCTCCGCTTACGGGGACAGAATAAGTTGTCCTACTTGCGAGCAGCATTGACACTTGTCAATGTTGATCGAGAGAAGCAGCTTTTCTGACTCAGCTTTTTTTCTTTTCCCGAGAAACAGGGGTTTTGCGGAATCAGAAGTGCATCTAAATTCCGGACACAGTGGCCGGGATACAGCCTCCGAGCGGGCTGCCGCGGGGCAAAGATGGGCTAACGAAAAACACCAAAGACGAAAGAATCGAGTTGAAATACGTACCATCAAAAGCTGCCTGCACGCCACGCTTAAGTGACTGATGCGTTCGCGCGCTATTATTACCAACGCCAGCGCTGCCTGAACCGGGCCCCGAGGGCGGATTGTTTAGGCTCATGGCTTGTTGGGAGAATCCTCTCTGTGGAAATGAAGGGGGGTTGGACACAGAGACTGCGCCCTCTCCCGACGAAGCCGCGTACGGCTAAAGTCTCGAAGATCCCCGGTCTAAGCGAAAAAAGATAGAACGAAAGAGCCAGCGCAAGAGCCTGCCTGGTATAGCTGAAAAGATGGGAAAGAGGTAGGGGGGGGTGGTTTATTTCGGTCTCTAATGACCGACACCTCTCCACAACGACAACAAGCGACGTCGCTAGCAGGAACTCGGCGCCCGTGGGCAGGAGTTGTCTTTGCTGAATTTCGTTGCCAAACCCACTGCAGCAGAATAATAGGGGAGCCGCGGCTCCGGGACTGTGATGAGATTGCTGTGGAGTCTCGGCCTCGCGATGGGCGGACGACCGGCGCATTAGACGTCGAGGCTGGCTGGCGTGGTGGCAGCGGCACTCACGGCTCGCGCGCGCGCGGCCGACGTGCAGCGAGCGGCGATCTGCGGCGATTGATTGGGCAGGGCGCGAAGTTGTAGTATGTGAATGCAACGTAATCCTACGCAGCTGGCCGCATGCGTGATGCAATTCGTAAATCAGTCGTGAGGTAACTCAATACTTGTCAACGGAACGCTTCATCCTTGTCCGGCGTCGTTGGCTCCGGGGCAGCCCAGTAAGCGATGACTAAGCTCCCAACTCAATGACACTACCACCGCCGCTACCTGAACCTTTTAAGTCGATTCTGAAGAAAAAAAATCTAAGTTCATGCGGAAGATTTTTCTTGCCTAATTGAAAATCATTTATTTTGCGGCTTCCGTTAGCGCACCGTAGCAGTTAAACTTTCTAGCGTGGCCGTCATCCTCCATCTTCACGCCTTGCCGCCTATCGTGGGCCAAGCTTCTCCAGCACGCGAGGGCCTTGTTCATCCCACTCCGCCTTTGTTACCCACATGCTCTCCTTATCGGCCATAATGTTGGCCAAGACTGCACCGCCCAGGAAGACCATGTGTCTTCTCCTGGGAGGGTCTTCTATGCGCACCTTGAACTTGCTCAGGCGCTCGGGGTTGCCCTGCAGTGCGCGCGTGAGCCACAGCTGCTTTAGCTCCTTCTCCAGACGTGATGGCAATCCGGGGTACATGCTGCTACCTCCGGATAGAACGATAGCCTTGAACAGAGACGCGCGGATATCCACATCGGCAGCCTGGATGGTATTGAACAGGAATTCGCCCAGACCAGGCGACTCGTTGTCAACCAAGTGAGGTTGGAACAGGCATTCGGGGGCCTCGAATCGCTCGCTCCCGACGCGGATTACGCGGCCGTCGGGGAGTGTGTAATTTTCCACCAAAACCGTCGTATCTTCGCTGAGAGCCTTGTCTAGCTCGAGGTCGTATGATACATAGCAAAGCTTCTCCTTGATCTGGCGCACAGTCTCGAAATCGGCGGTTCGGTTCAGGGCGTAGCCACGACGGAGGAGTAGCTTGATGAGGTTGCGGGTGACATCGCGACCAGCAACGTCAAGTCGTTTTGTGAGGTGGTTAAGGACAACGGATTCGTAGACGGGGACAATGTGGGTGACACCATCGCCGGAGTCGACAACGACACCAGAACTCAGACCTACGAGATGTTCGTCAGCGAGAGCGCTTATATTTTGAGCGTATTAGAAGACCTACCCTGGGCGTAGAGGGCCAGAACAGCCTGAATAGCGACGTATACGCCGCCGAATCCATATCTGTCAAACATGACCTCGCACATCTGCTCGCGGTTCTTGAGCGGGTTCATCGGAGGCTCTGTGAGAAGAATCTTCTGGCCTCTGGGGTCGACCTGAAGCTTCTCGTAGAAAGTATAGTCCCACAGGTGCTGCATGTCATCCCACTTCTTGACGATGCCATTCTCCATGGGGTAGCTTATTTGCAGCATGGTACGGGCCGCCGCGGCCTCGTCACCGCACATGATGTCCTTGATCACAATGTCATTGTCCGTCTTTTCCTCTGAACGCAGAATCGGCCGGCCGACGATGGAGGGAAACTGGTGCTCGGGGAAGTTCTGCGCGGCGTAGCCGACCTTGAGGAAGCCGGTACCGCCGTCGAGGACTAGAAAAGGAGGGGGTTGAGTACGTCAGCGACAACGAGGCTCGGGTAGGAAGCCATTCGGACTGCTGGGCGGGGGTCGCCAGAGTAAAACGCAGACATACCGATGGGCGGGGGATTGGCCATCTTTGCGACAGCTCAGATGTAATGGTAGGGTAGGAGCAAGGTACTGCAGGAGGTGACGTGGTGTTGAGATGCGGCAGCCTTGACAGCTTCGAGTTGGCACCTCATGGTGGGGTCGAACCAACGTCAGAGGTGGCTGAGATGCCAGCTGCGTCACGTGCAACCCCGCGGGACATCATTACAGCGCCGGTCCGCGCCGGGCTGCTCCGGTGTTGTCAGTGAGTGGTATTGTCATTCGACTCCTGCATGAAATTTCAGCCAAATCCGATTTATCAATTTTTCGTCTAAAACAGACTATATTTACTTGCGGCTTTATTTTATTTCGTTTTGTTTCCTTAAAAGTATCCGAAATGGGGAGCCCTACGAAGTTCAGGGTCCTTATCCTCAACCCCAACAGCTCCGCAGCGATGACGGAGGGGATGAAGACGGCCGTCTCCAGAATGGCACTTTGCGAGGTATTCATAAGTACCTCCTGGCAATCATGCAAGAATCCATATGAATTAATCGGACATTTTGAAATTCTTAGAATTTAGACATTTCCACGTACACCGCTCCCGACTTTGCTCCTGACAGCATCAACAACGACGAGGGGATCCAAGACAGCACCGAAGCTGTCATGTCAGACATCCTGTCTGGTAAGGTCAGCCCACAAAGCTACGATGCCATTCTTGTCGCATGCTTTAGCGTCCACACCCTCGTGTCGAAGCTCTCTTCAATGACTACAGCCGCCGTGACTGGTATTTTTGAAGCTAGCATACTTACTTCGCTCTCCGTCATTGCACCGCAAGGAGGGAGCGAGTCGTGGGGCATTGTCACTACAGGGAATTTTTGGGAGACACATCTAGATGATGGAGTAAAAGCATTCTTGGGGCAGGCTGCCGCACAGACAAATGACCGGTTTGCGGGGACCTTCTCCAGCGGACTGACAGCAGGCGACTTCCACACTGTGTCGCCTGCACATGTCCATGCCAAATTAAAGGACGCCACCGTTCGTCTACTGAAATCTTCCGAAGTTCGTTGTGTTGTCATGGGCTGTGGCGGAATGGCCGGGCTAGAAAGCATCATTCGGGATACTGCTCTCGAAGTATACGGACAGGAGCGAGGCCAGTCGGTCTATATCGTTGATGGTGTTCGAGCGGGTCTCTTGCAGCTCTACCAAATGATGCTCAGTAGACGCGAGTTTGTATGAGCAAAACGTGGTCAATTTGTGATAGCGCTACAGGATAAATATAATTGCATAGCAGGTCTAGTCCAGGCGACGAGTACGGCTCCAAACTTCATCAACATCCTTCTTACCCTTCGTCTCGGGGATCCTCCAAGCGATGAAGAGAGCAGATACGGCAGCCACCGCAGCAAAAAGAAAGTAGACCCAGCCTCCATGGCCGCCAAAGGCCTTGTTGAGAGCAGTATTGATAATAGGGAAAAACTGGGCAACGATAAATGTCGAAACGTAGGCTCCAGCGAGAGCCCAGCTCTGGGCGGCGCCGACTGCCTCTTGACCAACCAACTCGGAAGCGAGGATAAAGGGCACAGGACCTAGTCCAACGGCGAAGAAGGCGACGAAGAAGACGACAGCAAATGCGGATAAGATCTGAAAGCCAGCGACAATCGACAGGGCCAGAGCAAAGGAGCTGCATCCTTGACCAACCACAGAGATCAAGAGACAAGTCTTGCGTCCAATCCGGTCTGGCAATGGCGAACAGCCGATGGTCATGGTCAGGTTCACGACTGACACCAGGATGGTAAGAAGAACCGACGAGATGGGTAAGAGATCCTGCAGAAGCGAAACAGAGTACATAATGATCGAGTTAATGCCACAAACTTGTTGCACACAATTGACTCCGACCACAGCGACAATGGCTGGCCGGTACAAGGGGTCTTTGACTACTTGGAAAAACCCCAGGTGTTTCGGCGGATTGGTCTCCCCAGCGGTAGGAACTACACCTTCTTCCGACTGCGA
Organism: Beauveria caledonica; assembly: GCA_030777785.1. Classification (NCBI taxonomy): domain Eukaryota; kingdom Fungi; phylum Ascomycota; class Sordariomycetes; order Hypocreales; family Cordycipitaceae; genus Beauveria; species Beauveria caledonica. The sequence goes on along the minus strand of JAPFSE010000020.1, from coordinate 63,210 downwards.
GAGCAAGCCTTGCGCTTCTCCAGCGGGATCAGTAGCCCCCCACGCGTTCGTTTCGTGCTCAATGTCGACATTGTGGCCGCGAATCTTTTGCAAGATTCTCTTAGCGCGAGAGACATCACCGTGAGCGGCAACCCAGGCAGGGCTCTCGGGAACAGCCAGCAGTCCAACTGCTTGGGCCACAGCGATGCAGACGGCAGCCCCAAGAATGACCCTCCATGCACCACCGTGGCTTAAAAAGTACCCCAATACCTGCGCTGTCAGGATACCAATATTGATCGAGACTTGTGTCATGACACCAAAGAGGCCCCTCTGGTCAGGAGGTGCAATCTCACTAATGTACAGAGGAACGATCACGGTCGCACCGCCGGCGCCGATGCCGGCTAGGAAGCGACCCAGTGAGAAAAAGGCCACGCTTCCAGACAAGGTCTCGACAACCGAGCCTAGAGCGAACAGCAGAGCGGTCAGACGCATGGCAGGCAGGCGGCCACGCCTGGAAGCGAAATCACCGGAGCTGAGGGCGCCGACGAGCCCACCAACGGTAAAGACGGACGACACAAAGGCAAAGGCAGCCTCGTTCATGGGGATGCACTCTGGGACCCAGCTGGTGGTGTCATCTTTGCGACCAGTGGCGACAAGACGTGCTGCCAGCCTCACGAGAGAGGAAATGGATTTTTTCTTGCAGGTAATGACATCCTGGGGCGCGTTGAGCTCGGCCTGATGCGACGTGTTAGCAGCCGCCCGTCTCGTGGACCCGGGTGGACTGGTCGGTAGGACAAGCTCACCAAATGGAAGCCGAATTGCAGCGGGCCGAATGTCGCGATAACCAAGAGCGCGATGAGATGAAACGTGATGTCTCGGAGGCCTCGCCCAGTGCCTTCGCCAGCCATGATTGCGACGCCAAGAATGTTGATGATGTTGGATTTGCCGGTTGTTGAGGAAGTGCAAACAGACAAAAGAGGAAGCTGTGCAAGGAAGGACCTTGTTAGTGGCGCGGGGGCAGAACCGCCCGTGACCATGGCTACCCCTAAGCTACAGCTACACATGCCAAGGAAATAAGCACAACCATTTCTTTGTTCAATTTCTTTTCTCAAATTTTTGCTTTCACTATGTCCAGAAATTTTCAACGTCTACTTTGACTGCTCAAGGTCCTGCAGAATCTTCCGCCCACGGACACAGTTCCCCTCATGAAAAGGCTCCCTGGAGCGCTCTGCAATGCCCTCGTCGATCCACTGTTGCACAGCAGGATGCTCAAACAGACGATCAATGTACTCCCCAGCCTTGCCAGGAATTGATAGGCCAAAGGTCTTGAAGCGCGACGCAATTGGTGCGTAAAAGGCATCAGCCACTGAAAACGTAGGCCCGGCAATCCACGGCCCGCCAAACTGGTCCAGGCCCTGGTTGAACAGCGCCGCCATGCGGTCCAGCTCCTTTTGCAGGTCCTCGCCCACGGGACCAAACTCGATGCGCAGGCCGACGTTCAAGGAGCACTGGTCACGGATCGCGGGGAAGCTCGAGTGCATCTCGGCGGCGGCGCTGCGGGCAAAGGCGCGGGCGGCGCGGTCGCTGGGCCACACGGCGGGGTGGCTCTCGCCGACGTACTCGCAAATGGCCAGCGAGTCCCAGACGACGGTCGTGGACGTGTGGTCGTGCAGGCAGGGCACCTTGGCTGTGGGCGAGAATGCGACAAACTCGGGCTGGCGCTCGGCGGGCTTGAAGATTTGCAGCTTCTCCTCAAACGGTATTCCCACAGCCTTGAAGAGCACCCATGGGCGCATGGACCAGCTGGAGTAACGCTTGTTGCCAATGTAGAGTGAGTACGACATGTTTGTATTTTCTTTTTTTTGAGTAATGATTGTAGGTGGGAATTTGATGGGAACGCTACACCTCCAGAGACCTGATCAAGACGGAACTCAATGCTTCTATATAGCAAATAAGTTCAACGCCAAAAAGAAGTGGATTGGTTCGTACCATTTTTGCTTTCCAGCCGCACGCCCTTTGACCTACTAGTATATAGGCTAGTTGGTGAAGGTCTCTTTTCCGACAATGAATTTCTAAGCAGCAAGTCCACTCGTGGCACTAGCGCACCAGCTAAACACCAAGACTGGTAAGCTCGGAACTGACGATGTTTTGCACGGATATGCCTGTATCGTGATCAACAGACGTCGTGGGACATGCCAGGGGTGAAACAGGGCAAGTAATACAAGACGACGCTGCCTTCACTGTCTCCCATAAATCACCGCCATTTCTGTGCTCAATCCAGCCCACGGGCTTACCGTTCTAGTTCAGTCCTGCGGCTTGTGGGAGCCAAGCGTGTTGCAGCACCAGCCCCTCCCATGGTGTTCGAGATGCCGTGTACTTTGAGGCGGATCAAGTAGCACGACGAAGACAAACATTGTATTGCACTTTGTGACCTGAATGAAGAGTGCAACATTAAGCTGGCTTGCTCGCCACTTATAAAATGGCGCTCAGGAGCGGCTGAATGTAGACTCACTGCTTGTTTTGGGGTCTTCTATTCTCAGAATTATATCACGATTGTCGCGTCTCAAAGAACCCTTGTTAAATCAAGAAAAGAAATATATTATATCAGTATGTCAAAACCCATCTAACTCTCCTTCAGATCCAAGCGTCCCCGCAAGCACACTTCCGCTGCTGCCCAAAACCATCCCTAAATGTCATGTTAATGCGTCCCAAAGTATCACCGTGACCGATTCCGACAGCACAATGGATCACGCTCCCGGCTCCAAGGCGTTCAACGGCATCGACGAATATGTCTGGAACCACACATTCGTGATCACGACTGAGCGGCTCGTCATCGGGAGAGGTGTCTTGATCATGGTATTCGATCCATTGTCCATAGTAAAGTGGTCCGGAAAAGATACCAGTGAGGGTAACCCTCCAGGTCAGAACGGCCAACCCCTCTCTCCAGGAGACAGCGTCGTGGTATACGATGCGACTGTGCGGTTCCATTAGGTCAACCAGCTGCTGGCAGTCCTGTGGAGACGTGATCTTCCCTCTTTCGAGGGACGATTTTTCAAAATACATATACAAAGAATCGGCAGGGAACGGCGTTTTGGAATGACACGCAATGGAAAATGTGCCGAAAGGATGCACAATGGCATACAACTTGCTGCTCGGAGGCCTTCTATATATACCCAAGGAAAATTCCCTACACGCAACAACAAACATGGCCTATGCGTAGAAGGCAACAGTGTCCAGCAGAAAACACCACTTGCTGACGCGGTGAAAGGCGTCTCAGACGCAGGCGGACTGCTCGTCGATGACGTATCTAGTGTGACGACTGGCCATCAATCCGCGACTCACTTGTGGCAGGCTGACGTCTCGCGAGCTCGTATGCGCGCCGTATTGGTCGGCTGCATACACTTTTGATGTTTCACTCGATGGCGCACCGATGCCTCTGACCTCATCGTCATCATGGCCATCGCCGAGTTTGCCGACCCCGGGAACAGAGTGCTGTTGAACGGTCAAGTCCAGAGCACAGATATCAGACGAAAGTTGGTCCCGGGTCCGCCATTTACAATGTCCCCCACAGTGAGACACTGGAACTCGTGATATCTCGACTCATCCAACGATATCGCATTTACCTTGGCAACACGATGCCAGTTGCAAATGAACTTTTCCCGCCTGCATTTTGGGACTTGACAACACGAGTCACAATGGCCTTCCTCGAGCGCAATGATACTCTCGACGAGGAGAGGCATATCTGGAGGCTCGCTAGAAAGGCCCTTTGGGATTTCTGATCGGAGCAACGCAGCTGCGGCATGTCGGAGGTCCTGCTTCCGACAAAATCGGGCGATGAACTGGAGCGAAATTCGTAGGGACGGTCTGAACCTTGCCGGTGCGTCTTCATTATAGCTTGTCTCTGCATTCAGTGTCTCCTCGATGACGCACCAAGCCGAGGCGAAGTCTCTTTCGAACGTATCCCAACGTGTCTCGTCCCCCGCATGCTCAAATGGCTCCAACCGCATCTCAAAACAGATACGTGTGAGGGTACGCCGAACGCTCAGCGCTGCAGCTCCCAGGGGGTGAACATTTTTCGTTGAATATATCAGAGACAGATATCGTTGCTCCCAGAGCAGAAATCTAGGTTGCAGCGAGGCGCGTTTCATATGTGCTACCGCTACATCGACGGCCGTTGTGCTAGACTGAACAAACAGCTCTTCCAAAATGGCTTGCAAGCTGATCCAAATCATTTCGAGCTCTATGTAGGCTTTTATGACAGACTTCAGTGACCGCTCCTGGAGGTATGCCAGGGCTTCCTGCCAGTCGTCGCCGGGCGTATCGGGAGTCACAAGCAGAGATTCCTCCTGGATCCTGGCATAGTTGATAGCAAGAAATAGTAAATGCATTGCTTCGTCTGAGGTGCCAACGCTCTCCCAGAACCTCCAATGACGAATTAATCCAATAGTTTTCTTGTGCAGGGCCATGAAATTTTCAAGGTTGCCTGGATGCCCAGAGAGAGCGCAGAGGAAAAAGTTGGCCACTAGAATGACCGTCTTGTCTTGCAGGGACAATGTCTTTTTTGCTGTTAAATGTAGAACCTGCTTGACGGATGCCGAGTGCTGAATGACAGCCAGCTCGCCCAATTTTGTGCAGTCAACGGCTGCTGCGTCTCCATTGGCCTCGATTCTCGCCCACATCAAGGCAGAGAGCGCATTGGTTGCGTGCCAGATTGCCGGGACGGTGAGCGTGAATCGGGGGACGTAATAGCGCCAGTAATCGCAGTTGAATTCAGCCGCGGCCGATGGAATCAAATTATGCAGGAAGTGGCGATTGAGCCTCAACCCCTCGAGGCACGAATCCACGGGCGCAGAGCTCAGCTGCAACGACGGGGGGCCTACTGAATCCAGGTAGCCGCTGCATGTTCTGTTGCCTTTGCGGCAGCGTATGCAGAACGGCCTGGCCTCGTCGCATTTGACGCGGCGCGATCTGTGCCATGATCAGCAAAACGCAAACCGGCAATGGATAGAGGGCCTTGGCCTTGGCCTTGGAGAGCTTGCTCGGGGCTGTTTTACCGGCAGGTCCAGCATCCAGTTCTCACCCTAGGGGCCCATCGCCTCTTTCGTATGGTTAGCTGCTGTTCTGGTGAGGCTGCGGCTTTCGGGTCTGTTGATTGAGGTGGAGAGTTCATGTTTCGCGGCGCACCACCCTGACGAACAGGCAAACAGCCGCCACGCAAGCCACCATAGGCTATCGGCCGGAGGAGCGTGAAACGAGCTAGATGGATAGATGTCAATTAGCTGTGAGGTAACAAGTACTGTGTATGGATATGGAATTGGCAGTGTCTGGCGGATCAAGCTGTTCAAATAATGATGAGTGAGAACTTTGATGTTCGATGAGATTGTGAAGGTGTTCATCTTACGGGCTGGTACCCCACCCACGGAGATCTGGTCACAGTTGAAAGGCAGCCTGTAGCTGCCAAAACTGTGCCAGACTTAGCTGACATGTCTATAGAAAAACTAATTTTCCACATAAAAGATATCAACGATGGGAAACGGAAGACTTGGCAATCGGACAGCGAGGTTCTTTTTCGTCTGGGTGCCCATGCTGTTCTGTTTTACAACTCAGCCATTATACGTCGAAACCAGCCCTAACAACTCTGCAAAAATCTTTCTTGGACAGTGTCGTAGACTTTTACGGAGACGACGGTTGGGGCTTTCATTTGAATAAATGCCACCAGGAAGGAAACTCTTTGCAGCCTTCTCACACAAAACAATCCCATGTGCAACCTCTGCAGCTGCGCGGTTGCAACGGCTTAGTATATAAAGCATAACTTCATTTAAGGCACATTGGCTTTTCACTCAACATATCAGTAATACTGATCGCGAAGTCACGATGATCGCTCGCACGTCCATCTAAGACGGGGCTATCCGCTTTACCCCGATGAAAAGAGTCACAGCGGAGCCGGAACCCCGAAGCCGCCGCACGGCCGCACTCGGCCGGTATTAGTGTATTAACCCACCCGTTTTTTACATTGTAGTCATTGTGAGTCGAATCAGCGCTTTCTCGATGATTTATATGCTGCTCTCACCTGCGGCCAAAAAAAAAACTAGGTAGGAAGATGCGAGGAATGCTCGACAAAGTCCGGGACCAGATGCTTAACAACAAAGCAGAGAATGGCAGTAATATCACATAATAGCGGCGCGGACGCCATAATACACAATAAAGAGCACAGTCTAGAAACACAGAGGCCCAGCAGCACGCCCGCCAGAACGCCACCACCTCCAGATGGGGGGTTGACGGCTTGGCTGCAAGTACTTGCCGGCCACCTCATCGTCTTCAACACCTGGGGCTACATCATCAGCTTTGGCATCTTCCAGCCATACTACGAGCAACAGCTCGCGCTCGACCCCTCTGCCGTATCCTGGATCGGCAGCGTCCAGATATGTCTCGTTCTCCTCGTCGGCGCCTTTTCCGGGCGCCTGTTCGACGCCGGCTACTTTCGGCCGATGCTCGTCGTCGGCGCCCTCCTGCAGCTCGTCGGCATCTTCAGCGCCAGCGCGGCGACGACGCGGTACTGGCAGCTGTTCCTGGCGCAGGGCGTCTGCCAGGGGCTCGGCTGCGGCGCCATCTTTGCGCCCATGGTGGCCAACACGTCGACGTACTTTGCGAGGCGACGCACCCTGGCCATCTCGGCGAGCGCCTGCGGCGGCGCGACGGGCGGCATCGTGTTTCCGCTCATTGCGCGGAGCCTGCTGCACAGCATTGGCTTTGGCTGGACGATGCGCATCATGGGATTTGTGGTTTTGGCCGTGTATGGCATTGTGCTGGTCTGTGTGCGGACGCGGCTGGCGCCGCGCAAAGTAGGGCCGTTTATCGACACGACGGCTTTTCAGGAAGCGACATATGTGCTTTTTGCCATTAGCATGTTCGTGACGCTATGGGCAACTTATTTCGTATATTTTTATGTAAGTGCAATTGGCCGGCGCCGGCTATATGACGTACTAAATCACCATTAGGCTCGCGCGTATGCCGTCAATGTGCTCAAGGGGTCGCAAGCCGACTCTTTCAATATGCTCATCGTCATCAACGCCGTTGGCATCCCGGGGCGACTTATCCCAGCATATCTGGGCGACCGGTACTTTGGCGCCGTCAACGTGTTCCTACCCACTGTGTTTGCGATGGCGGTGTGCGTCTACGCATGGGTCGGCGTAAAGACCATCACGGACGAGTACATCTGGATCATTTTCCTCGGCTATTTCGGTGCCGGCATTCAGGGACTCTTCCCAGCGACACTAGCCGGCCTCACCAAGGACCTCAGCAAGAGTGGAACGAGAATAGGCATGATATTCAGCCTCGTGAGCATAGCCGCTCTGACCGGACCGCCGCTGGCTGGCAAGCTGATTGACGTGAGAGGCGGCAGCTACCTTGGTGCGCAGCTCTGGGGAGGCACATGCCTGGTCGTTGGTGGCTTGATACTGGCTGCTGCGAAATTTTGCAGCATAAGGGAGACGGCTTGATCGTGGAACATGTCTAGCGAGCAGATTGGAGGAGCGTCATCGACACTCTGTAAATGCTTGGAATCACTGTCCGAAGATTATACCCTGTTGCTATATATTCCAGGAAAAATCATCTGAAAACCTTTTCTTTTTCATATCTGTGATTTGAAATTGCAGTGGATTTAGTAATTTGCATGTGAGCCTGTGTGTGCCTGAATGAATGACTTATACGTACCATACTTGGCCTGCGCCATCTGCTAGAGCTTCATTAAGGCAAACTAGAGCAACAGTAAAGCCTAACAATTGTGACAATCAAAAGCAGACTAAATCGTTCCCATGCCTTGAATTTGATTCGTTCACTGAAGGATCTGAAAAAAAAAAAGAATTTTATTCCCCAGATTCAGATCTGAAGCTTTTGCTTGCTCGCTCTCCATGTCCCTTGTGGCTGGTGGGCAACCTAGCGCAAGACCCTGATGTGTCCTGACGTGAAAAAAACCCCCCCAAACCATGAATTGAACATCAACACATTTACCACCCGCAGCTAAGCATGCCCCGCGCGCCGTGGATATGTCGTAGCTGCTCTAGGGCTTTATTAAATCCAACCCGATTTCCAAAGCCCCAATTGGCGCGCTTTATCTCAACTGGTGAGCTTTGTCCATGATGGGAGCTGCTTTTTTTGCCTTGGCTGACGGGGGGGTTTAACTCCCTAGAATCGACACTTGCGCCGAGTCTTATCCTGCGAGCAAAAGCCCTCACCGCCGAACACAATGAACTGCAAAAGACGCTCAACGACTCCTTTGATGCTGCCAAGGCGAAACGAGCCGGTGAGCTGCGGCGCGTGGCCACCGCGCTCGGGGACTGGGAGGCGGCCAACAGCGCCATTGCCGAGCTGCGCAGCATGACGCAGGAGCCCGACCAGGACGACGACGACGACGACGCGGATCTCGCCGCGATTGCGCGCGACGAACTCGATGCCGAAGTCGCCAAGCTGCAAGGACTGGAGCGGAACCTGTCGGCGAGCCTGACGCCGCGGCACCCGTTTGCCGACCTGCCGTGCATGCTCGAGATCCGGCCGGGCCCCGGCGGGCTCGAGGGCCGCTACTTTGCCGACACCGTCTTCAAGATGTACCGGGGCCTCTGCGCGCGCAAGGGCTACCGCAGCAAGGTGGTCAAGTACGACTTGGCCGAGGGCGCGGGCGACCAGTCGTCGGCCGAGGGCGAGCTGCCGCTGCAGGAGGCCATTCTCGAGATTGAAGACGCCGGCGCGTACGGCACGTTTCGCGCCGAGGCGGGCATGCACCGCGTGCAGCGCATCCCCAGCACCGAGAGCAAAGGCCGCGTGCACACGAGCGCCGTCGCCGTCTGGGTGCTGCCGTCCTTTGCCTCGGCGGCGGCGGCGGCCGACAACGCCGTCGACTTTGAGAACCCGGAGAGCGACTTTTACATTGACCCGCAAGAGGTCAAGGTCGAGACGATGCGCGCGCGCGGCGCGGGCGGCCAGCACGTCAACAAGACCGAGTCGGCGATTCGCATGACGCATCTGCCGACCGGCACCACGGTGTCGATGCAGGACCACCGCTCGCAGCACAGGAACCGCGAGGAGGCGTGGAAGCTGATGCGCTCGCGCATCGCCGCGCAGCGCGCCGAGAAGCGTGAAGAGGCGGCGGCGAGGCTGCGCAACAGCGTGCTGTCGACGACGCAGATTACGCGCGGCGACAAGATTCGCACATACAACTACAACCAGGACCGCTGCACCGATCACCGCGCGGGGCTTGACGTGCATAACCTGCCCAGCGTGCTCGAGGGCAGCGACGTGCTGGACAAAATCATGGATGCTGCTAGAGAGTCGCTGGTTGGCAAGGAGATTGAGATGCTTGTCGCCGAAGAGGAAGCCAAGGCTAAGGTTGCTGCGAGTGGCAGCAAAAAGTAAATGGGGGCTCTTGCAAATTTATGTATAAAATGTACAAATATGTATCAATAGTCAATTGTACACGAAAAGGGTTGAAACTTTACAACAGAAGCCCCAGTTGAATGTTGTGAATAATTGTAAAATCCTCCCGATATTTGAACCGTCCAGATGCCCAAATTTAAAGAAACAAGGTACACCGTTCCATCTCCCAAGAGCCCAATCTCCCAGTCCCAAAGAAAAAAAAAAGAATAAAATTAAATACGCCAGGCCCGAATTCAAACTCCCTTTCGATATCGATGCTTCTTGTCCCAATTCTCGGCCATTGTGGGTCGTTACATGAGCCCGCTCAAGACAACCTTGCCGATGTTGGCCACCTCTGACCTAATATGCGCCTTGCTGTGCTCCTCAAAGTCCTTTACGATATTCTGCACAATAATCTTGCGGACTTTGGCGTCGGCCTTGGCAAACAGCTCGGCCACGGGCGCGGAGCACTCGCGCGGCGTGGGCATCAGCGCCAGAAACCGGCTGTACGAGTCGATGAGCACGTCGCACAGCGTGGCAAACGTCTCGAAAAAGTCGGGATCAAACGGCAGCGACGGCGTCAGTAGGTAGGTGTACTCCTCGCCGGGGAGGAGGTCAGACTCGGCGGCGGCAAAGTTCATGACGGATGGGCCGCTGCCTCCCGTGCCAGCAGCGGGGAGGCCGCCGCCGCCGCCGCCACCGCCACCGCCGCCCTGGCCGTGGTCGTCGGTGAGGGATGTGTCGGCCGTCGAGATTGACCGGCGCGACTTGCCTCCCGGCCGACGAAACATGTTAGGCAGCCGGGCGCGGGACAGGGACGAGGACGAGTCGCCGTGCAGCTGCTGGAATGAGTCAAACTCGGAGAAGAGGCTGTTGAGGCAGCGCAGAAACTCGACGGGTGTGGAGGAGTACAGGTCGTTGATGGTGGGGATCGAGACGCCGAGGAGGAGGATGTTGGTGGCCTTGCGGGCGAGCTTGCGAGGATCGTACGCGGGCATGCGGCTAAGGTCCGACTTTTCGAACAGATATGTGTTGAACCAGTATACACGACCCTCGTGACTATACACTGTTAGCTACCATACATTGCATTCGGCATCTAGGACCGGCTTACGCTTTGCGGAGGTAGCTCAGCGTCGATATCCGCTTCTGCGCTGCCTCGATGATTTGCCGATGCATCATGGCCACCTCGCTCTGCCGCCACTGCGTTGGGCTGATGCCCGTTGCCGTCGAGGGCGTCTGCTGGGGCATCATGAACGCCGTGCTCGTCGTCGAGCGGCTAATTGACGAGAATGGCGCGCTTTCGGGGCTGATGGGACTGCGGACCGGGTCGCGGCCGTCGCGCGGCGCAATCTTGACCGCCGCAGCGAGGGCGTAGTCGGGGAGCGCAGGCGGCGCCGAGTCGTCCGTCATGACGGGATCGGCGGCGCCACTCGCCGTCGTGGAGACGCTGCTGCGGCGACGCGCACCCGACAGCGACGCCTTGCGCGAAAAGGACGCCTTGCGCTCCTTGGACAGGGTGCCGCTCAGGAGGCCCAGCGCGGACGAGACTGCGGAGCCGTCGCGCGTCGTGGGCCGCGAGGCCGAGGCCGAGGCCGAGTCGCTGCCGCCATGGCCGAAATAGGATGCCGTCGATGTCGAACCGGGAGCAAAAGGATTCTGCATCGCGGAAGGAGAAGGCGAGCGTTTGTTTGGCCGCGTCGCCTCGGTTTGTTCGGTCTGCTGCTACTCCTGGCGGGGCAGCAATGGGGGGGTTCGGCTGGAGGCTGGCGGTGTAACCCCAGAGCAGGCGGGACAGAGAGCGCCGCCGGCTTGGCGCCGTGAGAGGGATTGGGAGAAGAAGGCCAGGCGAAAGTAGACGCCGCCGGAGGGAGATGGAGCGCTCGTATGACGGCGGCGGGTGCGATGTTGTCGAGCAGCGGTAGAGGGAGGGAGGGGTGTCGAAGCGGGAAGCGTAAGCGGGCCACTTGTGGTCAGGGCGGTTTAAGCCAAAAACGCTGTGGGTGAGGATAAACACAACCAACAAAGCAGCGCTATAAAGGAAAAAAAAAAGGGAGACTGATCTGTAGATGCCATTATTTACCTCCATCTTGCTCTATGGACTTTATTCATTCAATTAATGGTACGACGGTCAACAATGCCTGTTCTTCTGCGAGGCGCCATCTATACTTGAAACAGCATGAGACATACTATCTATGTATGCAACAGACAAGAACCATGAAGATAAAATGAAACAGACCAGAAATCTCAAATTCAATAAAACCTATTAGGATGAGAGCCAAAGAGATTTCCAAGGAATTAGTCAGGTTGATGTGCGAACTGCATTGGCCTTGATGGCCTCGGGGGCTCTGCTTCTTAATAGACTAAAATCATGTCTTTGTTAACAGAAAGCAAAGCTTCTGTCCATAGTGCATATTGTGCAGTTTCCTTTTCGGCTACAGCCATGGCCGTGAAAATTGCATAAGAAATCCAGCGTCGCCATTGCGTATGACCCTTGTGAATGACCGTCCTACAGCCTTCGTACAGCAGAAAAAATAGGCTCAACTCTGTACTTGTAGCTGTGCGCAGATATTGGAGCTCTCCTGTCGAGAGTCTCCAAGATGGGAGGCGGGTAAGGCTGACTGCGAGGAGATCAGCTGGGCGTTGATGCACCAATCACCCGGCACTCTGGTAGCTACGGTGCGCATGAGGGGTTGCTGCATTAATGTAGCTTGCTGCTTTGGCACTGGCTTTTCCAGTGCTCCAGGAATAGTTTGATGCTCGAACATTTACTGGTCTTTACTTCAAGAATCAATACCCTGACCATCACGGATTCGCGTCATCTAGCCTCGCCTCCCGTGCCCTTGCAAAGGCCACAAAGGTAGCCGTCTTTCCCAGCAAACACCACATCAGAACTTCCGCGCAACAAACCTTGGGCAGTGTCAAGAGTCCCCATCAGAGAGACGATGACCTCCAATCACATCAACACGAGCCGAGAAGCCGCCGATGATGACGGCCTAACGCCCAAGGGCCCAAAAAGGCAGAGGCTGAACGACATGACGTACACGAATGGCTCTACCTTGGCCGCCGTGTCGCACGACAAGTACACAGTTGGCTGGATATGCGCACTACCGATAGAAATGTCAGCTGCAGTGGTCATGTTGGACAAGATACACCAAGGACTACCAAGGGCTGACGAGGACACCAATACATATACATTGGGGCGCATCGCTGCACACAATGTCGCCATTGCCTGTCTTCCATCAGGCTACTACGGCAACAACAACGCGGCGGCCGTCGCGACCAATATGCGCCGAACTTCCCTTCTATGCGTCTTTGCCTAATGGTTGGCATTGGTGGCGGGGCTCCTGGAAAAGCCGATATCCGACTCGGGGATGTTGTCGTTAGTGAAGGCGTGCTGCAGTACGACCTGGGAAAGGCGCTCAGCGAAGGCCGTTTTACGCGCACAGGCATCATGAACAGGCCGCCGCAAGAGTTGCTGACGGCCGTCGCGAACCTGCGAGCGCAACATCACATTGGGGCCAGCCGAATTCCCTCGATTCTTTCTGATATGCTCGACCGCCACCCAACAATGGCGCAGTCCGTTTACCGCAACGCGCTGCAAGACCGTTTATTCGACAGTACATATGACCATGTCCAATCGAAGGACGTCTCGACGGACGATTGCGAGCTGTGTGATAGTTCTAGATTGAAGGACAGGTCCCCACGAGATAACCCTGATCCAAAGATTCACTACGGAACGATCGCCTCTGGAAATCAAGTCATGAAGCAGGTCAAGACTAGAGACGAGCTAGCGCACGAACTAGACGTGCTATGCTTTGAGATGGAGGGGTCAGGCGTGATGGACGGCTTTGGGGGTTTGGTCATCCGCGGAATATGTGATTACTCTGACTCTCACAAGAACAAGAAATGGCAAGAGGTTGCGGCCACAGTAGCAGCAGCCTATGCAAAAGAGCTTATCTCGGTCATACCTGCCAGCGTATGTACAGCAGCACCAACAGTTGCGATACATTCTGTCGATCTCGGTTAGTAATGTCGTCTCTTCTCACCTGAGTTTCTTCCCACTAATAAAGCCAATCTTCAGATCGCCAACAGACTTTGTTGCGTTCCTTAGAATTTGAACAAATGGATGCTCGCCGTTCGAATATCAAGCCAAAGTACTCAACGACCTGCCGATGGCTACTAGCCCACCCAGACTATCTCGACTGGCAAGACCCCAAACAAGCCGTCAAACACCACGGATTTCTGTGGATACGTGGAGGCCCTGGTACTGGCAAGTCGACCATCATGAATTTTGCCTATAAAGAAGCAACGGCTCACAAAGATGTGGTGGTCATCTCATTCTTCTTCAACGCGCGGGGCGAAAGTTTGGAGCGATCTACTCACGGAATGTATCGATCTCTCCTGTCACAGCTTCTAAACACTTTACCGAACCTGCTCTCAGTTTTTGACGCGCCAGAGGACAAGAAGTTTCTCGACGACTTTTACACGGCTATTCTGAGTCACCACAACCCTATGTGGCAGATGATCGTGCTCCAAGGTTTGCTACGAAGCGCACTGGCGAAGCTCGGCGAGATCCCATTAGCAATCTTTGTTGATGCTCTTGACGAATGTTCTTCTGATCAAGTGGAAGAATTAGTAGAGTATTTTGAAGCTATTGGAGAAGACGCAGAGCAACGTGGCTTGCGACTCAATATCTGCTTCTCCAGCCGCCATTACCCATACATCGATATTCAGTACGGCCTGAAGATTAACCTAGAGGCTCAGGGCGGCCACGAAGAGGATATTGCCATGTACATACGAAACAAGTTAAAAATCGGCACAAGCAAGACTGCAGAGGAAATCAAAACAGGAATGCAAGCCAAGGCAAAAGGCATCTTCATGTGGGTTGTTCTGGTTGTCGACATTTTGAAAGCAGAATATCAAGGTGGCCGGATCTTCGACGTCAAAAAACGGCTTGCCGCCCTACCGGCCGAGCTAAGCGACTTATTCAAGGAAATTCTGGCAAGAGATCAGAAGAATGTAAGAGATTTGCAACTTTGCATTCAGTGGATTCTGTTTGCGAAACGTCCATTGAAGCTAGAAGAGTACTACTTCGCGGCTGTGTCCGCGCTCAGTCCTGATGAACTGGGCGAATGGGACCAAAACGACATTACCACAGAGGACATGGGCAGATTCGTCATAAGCTCCTCGAAAGGACTCGCAGAGACGACGAGATCCAAAGTCAAAACAGTACAGTTCATTCATGAGTCGGTACGAGAGTTCTTTCTCAAGAATGCCCTGCACGAGTTATGGCCCAATCTCGCCACAGCAGACTTTGAAAGTGTAAGCCATAGCCAACTACATCAATGCTGTTATGCCTATTTCAGTTTCTGCGCTGGGCTCAGGACCGAAGACTGTCTATCATTTGCACAAAAAATCCCAGCAGCATCTTCTGATGAAGCAAAGCAATTGCGCAGCGCCGTGTCGGGCAAATTTCCGTTTCTTGAATATGCAACCCGCCATCTTTTCTATCATGCCGATATTTCAGCCAGCTCCATCTCGCAGCACGAATTTCTAAGTACTTGTTCCCTCGAAGCCTGGATTCTTCTCGACAATCTTTTCGAGATGTTCAAAATTCGCCGCCACACGCCAACGACAGGTCTTCTACACATTCTGGCAGAAAGGAATTTCGCAAAACTCATCAAAGAAGCATTGCACCTCGACTCAAGAATTGATATAAACGGAGGGCGACATCGCTATCCACTGTTTGCTGCTTTGGCTAATGGCAATCACGATGCGGTCAAAGCACTACTACAGACGCCGGCTAGCCCCCAAGAAGATGACACCTTTGCCTGTTTGGATTATGGGCCGAATTTCAAAGTCAGAAATGACCAAACGCCGCTTCTATGGGCTGCTGCGAGAGGATATGACTTTGTTGTCAAGTCGCTTCTTGAGAAGGGCAGCGATATTGAGGCCAAGGATAGGCATCATCGGACGCCACTATCGCATGCAGTCGAGAACGGCCATGAGGCTATTGTGCGGCTGCTACTCGAAAAAGGTGCGAATATTGAAGCTCGAGGCTGCAACAATGCTATCACATTCAGAGCTGCCGTCGTCTCATCTGGAGAAAAGAACGCTGTACGGCTGCTACTTAAGGCAGGTGCAAATATCGAAGCGAGGGATATAGTTGGTATGACGCCACTAGTATGTGCTACTTTTAAAGGGCGCGAGGCCATCATTCAGCTATTACTGGAGAAAGGTGCAAATGTGGACAGCCCAGCATCCAGGGTGCACAATCCGTTAATAGTTGCCGCTTCCTATGGATACGAGAACGCTTCACGGCTGCTACTCAAGGCAGGTGCAAATGTCGAAGCGAAGGATAACAGTGGTAGGACGCCACTAATATGGGCTGCTATGAATGGGTATGAGGCTGTCGTCCGTCTGCTACTCAGAGAGGGTTCAGATATCGAAGCGAAAGATGATGGTGGTATGACGTCACTAATGCATGCTATAAATAATGGGCAGAAGGCTACCGTCCGGCTGCTACTCACGGAGGGTGCAAATATCGAAGCAAAGGATGAAGGTGATATGACATCACTTATTCATGCTGTTAGGTGTGGGCACGAGGCTTTCGTCCAACTGCTGCTCGCAGAGGGTGCAGATACTAAAGCGAAGGATATCAAGGGTCAGACGTCGCTAATGTATGCTGTTCGGCATGGGGAAGAAGCTATTATACGGCTACTACATGGACGGGATAGAGATATCGCGGCGACAAATTGTCAGTGCCGGACGCCGCTAATGTGTGCTATTGAGCATGATGATGATGAAGAAGAAGAAGAATTTTCTATCGCCTTAGGGGGCGACCTTCAGAGAAGAGGGCCTTCCACTACACCACGGGGGGGTATTGAGCATGAACAGGATGATATCGTGCGGCTGCTGTCGTAGCCGGGAAGCGGACAGCTCCGTCCGCTCAGTAATTCCAGCTCAACGGGCGAGCCTAGAATCAAAACACTGACGGTTATTCACTTTCTGATACTTCAGTAGCTTGTTTTTTTGTGTCGCAGCTAGAAATGGTCTTTTTCTTGACGTGCAAGGATCTTCAGAGCTTTCGTTTCCGTCATGCTCGGGCTTAAACACCAATCTACTAAATCCTTGCTCCCTTTATCTGTGTTCTTAAATCCCGTGTTTCGAAAGTTTTATTCCTCTTCTTGCTTGTCGCAGCTTCAACATGCAGTTGGCTCATGGAAACAATCGTCCCATTCCGTCTTGCCCGACTGCCAGAAGGCGCGTAGCTTTTCTAGAATCAGCAGATCCACGATGCTCGCAATCGGTTTCATCCAGGCGTTGTAACAATATTGATCGGCAAACTCCTGCGTTCTCAGAGCGTCATCGTAGTCGGGGTCATCTCCCGCCTCGTCGTGCGCTGCTGTCCCGGCGGCCACTCCGGCTACAATCACAGGCCAAGCAAGCGAGTTAGAAAACTCGACGGCGGAGAGTCCTCGCTTGATCAACTCTACCAGCGCACGTCGCTGCGATGCGCGCAAGCTCTTGTAGGACGTTGCGCATGGGTACGCGGCCAGAACTGCGGCGCGAGGCAGTGTCATTGTGCTAAAGAGGCGGACTGCGGCGTGGTAGAGCTGTCCAATTAGTAGCGTGATGTCTTTGGATACGAATTCGTTCTTGTTGGCCCAGGATACTGGGTCAAAGTTGGTGATGTCTGCCAAAACCTGTCGCGCTAGAGAGTAAACCTCTGCCTGTTTCTCGAGCCCGTCAAAGGCGGCGCGGTGCCGGACCAGCGATGTATGGGCAAGCGCAATGTACAGATCCGTAGGACAAGGCATATCGCTCGAGATGTCCGAGTCGAGAACTTTTCTGAGTTGTTTGTCGGTGTAATGGTGATGTCCAAGCACCTGTCTATTGGCTGGGCTGGTTGTGTTGCAAGTAATCGCGCGGCTTCGTCTGTCAGTCCCACCATCCTATCGGTAACATGGTCGTGGAAGAACATACTGCATAAGACTTGCAAATTTATCAGGCACTCGAGGCTGACTGAGGATAAACTTGATGCCGCCAATGTTCTCAATGTAGGCGAATAGGCCATTCATGTGCAACTGCCAGAAGATGCCTTGCGCGAGGAGATCGAAACCCATGAGGTTCATCAGGGGCCTAATAGCCAAGTTGTTCACCACCACCGTTTCACGCATGATCTTGTTAATCAGGGCCAGATGTTTGTGCAAATACCGCCAGTAAGATGTCCACAGTCCAGCCAAAGCAGAGTCTTCGCCGGGCCGCAGCAGTCGGCCTTGGGCCTTGCATGAGTTTCCAAGCCTGTCACAGATGACTTTGCAGGTGAATCCAATGCACCAGTCGCCTTGAATGTGGAATGGGGGGTCAACAATGACTTCGAACTCGCCCGCGCGATGAGGCCGAACTGTGGTAAAGTCTACCGTAGCATAAGCCGACGTGAAACACCAAACACTATGAAATCGGGCTCAAGAAACGGGTTGGAACATACAGTACTGCACTGCTTGCATATAGTCCCAGTCGGGAGGTTCCGTTCTATGCAACGGCAGCAAGACCCTTCCTTTCTGCTTCTCTGCGGCCGCGATGGCAGCTGCGCCGGGACGCTGCGAGGCGAGTGCATAATGACAGTCGCGGCCCCCGACGGCGCATCTTTTGCAAATAGGTTGCGCCTCATCGCATTTCACGCGGCGCAGCCTTGTCGAAGAATTCGATTAGCGATGAAGCAGAAAAGGCCATCCGGCGCTCAAGGTCGTCGGCATCGCTGGTACACACCGGCAAGTCTGGCAGCCCGTGCGGGCCCTGGTCGCCCATCGTTTCTGGCGCGTGGGTTGAGTTGACATGGAAGCAAGAGGCGGCTGAAACTCTCGAATGGATACGGCTAAGGCAAGAGGGACTATTGTCGCTGGAGAAGTGAGCGCCTGATGATCCTTGAGGCACCACGTTTGGCAATTAGGCCGCCAATGAGGTACCAAAGACCCGACACTCTTCTGCTGGCTGGAGACTCCTCTCTTTCAAAGACTTTTCGAAGTGATTGCAATTTTTTTTTTCGTCACGTGGGAAACAGCAGGGCGTCAGGCTAGAGCGATCGCAATCCAAAGAGTATTGGGTAGTAAATGCTCGGCTTCTGAGGAGCTGAAGGCGTTGTGAGACAAGATCGCCAAGCGAGCTGACCCGACGCTACTCGCCACCAGCTGGCTCGACAGCAGCTGCTAATTTTGTACCTATAGATAGATATATTGACTCAGTGGTGCCGCACAGTTCAAAGTGATAGGAATATTGAGATGACGTTGTTTTAATAAATGTCGTTATGGTGCGCTTTTCAGCCGAACAACTTCCCCATCTCCACTAGAAGGAAGTATGTCGGATTTGCTGGAATTGGTGTCATGGTATGCTTCCCACTCTACTGTGATTCGGGAGTGGCTGAGGCGGTACAGACGCAGCCTTGGCCCGAAATGCTCGTGATGGGTGGCGCATTGCACGTCGCTTCTGGAGTAAAGGATACAATGCTCGACGTAGTCGTAGGACGATCTACCATCTCGGCCTTGACGAGGACCGGAATAATCTGACCCGTCTGCAGACCAAACTTTTTATGGTTCAGTACACTCAGCAGGCTGGCAATCTCACCCGAGTGACTAGTGATGCTGATCCAAGTATTGGCATCGTTGGTGAAGACGTCGTCGAGCACCACCTTGTTGCGGGCCTTTTGGCCGTCACTTGTCTCGCCCTCGCCCTGCTTGCCGCGCCACAGCTCATCCTGTTCGGTGAAGCCGGCTTCAAAGGTAAACTGCGGGGCTATGCTACGAATGTACGTCTTGTTCGAGCGGTGGTCGCAGGTGTGAATGGAAATGGACTCGCGGAACAGCTCCTTGATGACGGGCGCAAAGGGGCGCGCGGCGGGCAGGGCGAGGCCGGCAAAGGTGCCCTGGGCGGTCTGGACGCAGCGAGTGAGGGGCGAGCTGTAGTAAGACTCGAAGAAGGGCATGCCGTGCTCCTGGAAGCGCGTCTTGTAAAAGTTGCTAGCCTTGGAGGCTTCGGCGAGGCCTTGCGGGGTGAGCTTGGGGTCGGCCCAGGTGGAGGTGCCGTTGCCGTCGAGCTCGGCCCAGTAGCACTGTGAATTGTGAGTGTGAGGAAGAGGGACTGGGGTCGGGATCAAGACGGGTTCCGTACGTTCCAGGCAGGAGTCCCGTAGTAGCTCTCGGCAGCGTTGTGGTAGCCCTGGCCGTGGCGACCCATGACGAGGACTTTGAATCTCACGCCGCTGTCCTTGTGGCAGTGGTTGTTGAGATGGGTGACCCAGCGAGCAAAGCGCTGCCACTGCGTCTTGGAGCCATCGCTGTCGAAGCTCTTGTCGGTAGGATACGACCTCTCAATGAGACCGAGGTTATGCTCCGCCTGTCTCATGTCAGTCTTGGACGGCACAGATGTGACCCAAGACGGCGCATCCGTAGCTCACATAGTCAAACGTGGATGGGTCAGTGGCGGGGTCATCCTGAAGGAAATAGCCAGGAACAGAAGAGTATTTGATGGCCTGGCCCTCGGCCTCGGGCCAGTTGGCGAGAGCGGCCGGGGTCAAGGCGAGCAGAGTGTGGAGGTGGGCAATCTTCATCTCGCCGGTCGCGCCGTCGCTGGAGACGAGTTGATCGGGGTCGCTGGCGAGCGCGGCAAGGGGGTATAAGTAGCCGCATGGCACAAGGAGAAAAGGGAGTCGAGCAAGGCCCAGCATGGTGCTGAATTTGATACCGGTTGAGTTGACTGGTTCTTACGATGACTTGCTGTCTGCGCGGCTTATTACTTGTATTAGTGGCGTCGTTAGTCGCTGTTAATCCACCACAGTGCGGTCGAACGTGTGCTGTGAGGGTGTCGGGATTGGTGGGACAT
The DNA here is from genome assembly GCA_030777785.1 of Beauveria caledonica. Classification (NCBI taxonomy): domain Eukaryota; kingdom Fungi; phylum Ascomycota; class Sordariomycetes; order Hypocreales; family Cordycipitaceae; genus Beauveria; species Beauveria caledonica. The sequence continues at coordinate 42,945 of JAPFSE010000020.1, read as the reverse complement.
TTCGGAGACGATAGACGACGGTTATTGATTAGCCGTTGAGAAGAAGAATTACGCAGGATTTATTGCAGATGAAGGAAAGTTAATTCTTTCTAAACCTTGCTCCACGTGCAACTACTACTCATTACCTATTTACACGTCCTCCACCTCGACTTTGCTGCCGCCCGTCATGCCAATGAATCCAACATCACGGTGTAAGCCCAGAGCTCCATGTGCTATAGAGCCAAAGGTTATAACGCTTGCAGCAGTCAGACCCCACTAGTTTACAGCGGCCGGCACGTGCCAAGTGCGCTGTAACTTGTAATAAGCCTGTAATAACCACTCGCTAAACCGCCCGAAACCCGCCTATGACGTATTAGCTTTAACCGCCAACTTAAATTAATACAGGCCTGGCAGGCTGGCACACAAGGCCAGAGTGGGGCCAATCTCAACCGCGGATTGTCCCTCGGCGAGTCGAGGTCATCGAATCGCAGGGAGCCCTTGACATAACCGCCTCAGGAGCTACATTGTTGTATTTTCATCCCTTTTTCACATTTGCCATTCTTGTGAGAGACTAAATAACTCTAACCTGTCGAATTGACTTGTCGTACAACGCTCTGTCGCCTGACCATCGACTTTTCCAACAATTCACCCCGGGAGCTTCCTAGCTACCCCTCCACACCCTATCCCACCATGAGTGCGCCAAATACCATCCCACCTCCTGGGGAGCCTGCGCCTGAGCTCCTCGACGGCCGAATCTGGGTCGATGGCTGCTTTGATTTCTTCCACCACGGTACGTTGTCCCCGTACACTTCTCATCTCGGCTCACAGCATGCCACCGTGACGGCCGCATCTCTAACCGCACCACCGCCCAGGCCACGCCGGCGCCATGGTCCAGGCCCGCCAGCTCGGCCACGAGCTCTACTGCGGCGTCCATTCCGATGAGGACATCATGGCCAACAAGGGCCCGACCGTCATGAACCTCCGTGAGCGCCTTGCCGCCACTGACGCCTGCCGCTGGGTCACCCGCTCCGTCGGCCACGCCCCCTACGTCACCGAGCTGCCCTACATCTCCCACTTTGGCTGCAAGTACGTCGTCCACGGCGACGACATCACCTCGGACAGCGACGGCAACGACTGTTACCGCTTTGTCAAGGAGGCTGGGCGCTTCAAGGTCGTCAAGCGCTCTCCGGGCATCTCCACCACCGACCTCGTCGGCCGCATGCTGCTCTGCACCCGCACCCACTTTATCAAGTCCCTCGAGAATGTCCTGGCCGGCACCGAGGGCGGCGGCACAGACGAGGAGCGCATGGCTACCGCCAAGGCCATGAATGAGAGACTGGCGCTCTATGCGACTGATGAGACGGCTCAAGCGCCCGGCGTCGAGATTTGGTTTTGGCGCGCCTCGCTCGAGGCCAAATCCGAGGAGACGGCCCGCGAAAAGGGACAGTTTCGCCGATTCCTCCAAGGGCCTGGTCCTCAGCCTGGTCAGCGTATCGTCTATGTCGATGGTGGTTACGATTTGTTTTCAAGCGGGCATATCGAATTCCTGCGCAACGTTCTACTAGAAGAGGACAAACTCGCCAAGGAGACGGACTGGTTCACCGAAGCGGCTGTCACCAAGCGCAAGCAAGCCACTGGCAAGGATTACGGTCCGGCATATGTCGTTGTCGGCGTCCATGACGACAATGTCATTAACTCGTGGAAGGGCGTCAACTATCCCATCATGAATATTTACGAGCGCGGGCTATGCGTTTTGCAATGCAAAGTAGGCTTACCCCTCCTCAACCCGCGACGTTACTTTCGCATGCTAACAGCCCCAGTACATCAACGCCGTCGTTTTCGGCGCCCCCTTTACTCCCACAGAGCCCTACCTTACCAATTTGCCCTGGGGCACGCCCAACGCCGTCTACCACGGCCCGACCAAGTTTATGCCGCTCACCTACGACCCCTACACGGCGCCCAAGGCGCTCGGCATCTACCGCCAAGTTGGGGCGCACGAGTTTGCCGACGTCAACGCCGGCCAAATCGTCGACCGCATCATGAAGAGCCGTGAAATGTACGAGGCTCGCCAGCGGGCCAAGGGCGTCAAGGCGGCAGGCGAGGCGGCGGCCCGCGAGCGCGAGATTCTCGAAGAGGAGCAGAAGAAGAAGCAAGCGGAGCGAGAAGCTGCGGCGAAGCAGTGAATTTGATTCAAAGTGAGGTTGTTTTTCTCTTCTCTTCTTTTTAGGTTAAAAAAGTTCCTGGCATAGCATTTTAATACATCAACATATTTACAGTCATAGAGTGCGGCCATGATGAGTTTCATCAGTATATTTGCGTTTGATTCGCACACAATACAGCTCGTGTACATTGCGAAATAGGTTATCATCGAAGGCTAAGTCAGAGTCATGCCAATTTTGGGCAGATATGAATGGGTGGATTGGGCCAAGAACCCGGCTAAAGAGATCAGTTTTTTTTTTCCTTCTTTTCCTTTTTTGGGGAGTCGTCAATTCGTAGTCGCAAGGGAACGCGTCTCGCGCCTCTTCCCCCTTTCCGACGAAAGGCTCAGTCGGTGCCGCCCGAGGCGACAAGCGCGTTCGCCGTGGGCGGGGTGCTGTCGACTTGGATGCCGCCGCGCTTGGGGTGGAAGCTGTCGTGGAAGGGCAGGCACCAGCCACCCTCGTGCTCGGGGGTGCCGACCCAGGTGCGCAGCAGGTGGCGCGGGGGCTTGGGCGGCAGGGCGTCGACAAAGGCGGTGCGCGAGTGGAAGGTCTGGCAGCACGAGACGAACTGCATGTCGCCGACGTCGCAGGCGTACTCGAAGCCGTGGCGCGCGCACGTTGCCTCGAGAACGTCCATGGCCTCAATCTGCGCGGGGGAGAGGGCGGGGATGAGGCCAGCGTCGCTGTAGCGGGTGAGAGACTTGACAAAGTAGGGGTCCCATCTGGGCAAAGGAGGGTTAGTGTCGGGTGTATGAGGTAACGTCGCCAGCGAGCGAGGAAACACAAAAGAAAGGGAAGCGTACTTGACATAGATGCGCTCTTGGCCACCGGGCTCAAGGTAAAAGACGGGGACCTTGATCCACGGCTCCTGGCCGGCTGTGATTTCGCCCTTGCGATCAAAGTACCAGATGGGCGAGGCAAGCAGCCTGGCCACGTCGGGACGCTCCTTGATGAGGGTGTTCCAGACGGTGTGCGCCGACGCGCAGCCCGACAAGCCGCCCGTCTCGCCCGGGGCGCAGAACAAGAGACCGACAATGTCGGCCTCGTCGGTGTGGAAGAGCTGACTATGATGATGCATGTTAGCTTTTTGGACGTCTTCTTTTGGAATGATGGTGAAAAGGCGTACGCGGCATTGGTCGCGGCAATCTTGACCTTGTCGAGCGAGTTCTTGTAGTCGGCGTCGAGGTTGGTGACGTGACCGAGGACCTGGCCGAGCTTGTTCTGGGATAGCAGGTAGCCGAGGTGCGCCGAGATGCCCATCATGGCGACGGCGGCCTTTTGGCGGCCCCATTCGTCGACTGGCAGGCCGCGGAAGAGGACGAAGCCGCGGCCATTGAGGATGTCGTGGCGGACGGCCTGCAGCGTCCGCGTCACGTTGGGGATGTGAAAGTTGTGCTGGTGTGTTTGCGTCAGCATATGTTGTGGCAAAGATTTTCAAAAAGGGCCAAGGAAACATACCTTGTTGATGTTGATGAGGGGGATGCCGGACACGGTAAAGGCGTTGACGGCCTGGAGCAGCTCGTTGAGCTCGCTCTCGGTCCAGTGGTGCGCCCACTCGTCGCGGCGGGTGGCCATGTCGCGGCCCTCCCAGACGGTCGGGCCGGTGATTTCGGTGGGAAAGGCGTCAAAGGGGCGGATCTGGCTCTCGACGGGCGGGTGCTGGCCGCTGGTGCGCAGGCCGTCGGGGAAGGCCTTGCGGTCGATGGGTTGGTGGTAGGGCAGGCCGCGAGGGAGGCCGCGGAGGCCGGGGGCAACGTCGAGCGTGGCGGGCATTATATTTGACTGTGTGTAGGGAAATCAAAATAGTATATTGGTGTCCGTAGGTGTATAGTAAAAAGGAAAAAGTGAGATTGCGTTTTGTGAGGGCATCTACAGATGGTCGGGGGGCCCGTGGGGATGGGAAGCGATCTGGTTGTATATATACCTCCCACCGAGCGAGCCCGCATCAGATCGGCATTACGTCACTATGCGCAGTTCATATTGTCAGGAGCTAATAAGTACCATCCTCTGTCCGGCGTCGGAATCCAACAATGACATAAAAGGAGGTGGCATGCCCACTCTGCTTCTCCTCCTTCTAATACATGTAAGCTTTGGCAACTTTTGGCGTCCAGGATTGTTGGCCACTACTGAGGATCCACGCTCAATGAAGAATGACTTGACACAACAAGGCATGAAAAAAAGTACATTTTGTATGGGTGGAATATAGCCAAGGTACCTTGTTTGAGAGAGGGCGCCTCGGAAAGCCGGTGCGCTGGTTTTGGAGGGCAGAGCGCAAAAAAAGGTACTTGGTAAAGGTTGGTGTGCTTGGGCGGAGCGTTGGCGTGCTCGCGCTCGGAATGACACCATCTCTCTCGTCATGTCCTAGACTTGATAACTAGAGGCCGGTGGTCGGTGGCCCGATAGCCGGGTTTGAAGGCAGGATTATTCCGGCAAGTTTTACAAATGCATTACGATGACATGAAACCAATGAATTTAGTCGGGATTTGTCTGACACTTTCAGAGGTACTTTTTATCGTTGAGGTTGCTGCTGGGGAGTTTTACAACTGATGTTGTTGATGCTGCCACTTGCGCGCTGGAGCAGTTCTGGCTACTGGTAAACAATTAAGAACCGTAAATCGCCAGCCCCCACTGCACGATCGCTCCGGACTCCGAGGGGCTGTTTCCAGCTGTTTCCTCCCCCAGACTGACTGACTGACTGACTTGCCTTTGGACTTGTTTTCCCTCATCTACGTTTGCAAGTTACGCAAAGAGAGCCGGCTGCAACTCTCCAGTCTCCAAAAGCAGGATTGTCACATTCCGATTCTTGTTCGGAACAGAGGGCGGATGTCGGAGGTACCCAGACCCTAGAAATTCTGCGTCGTTGATAACGGACGCGCTGACGGGCTCGCGTTGCAGTTTTGGCGTCCAGGGTCTGCTTGAATAGTCTGCTTCTTGGCGGAGAGAGGGTGTGCTGCCCGGTAGGCTGCCTCTGCTTCGGGACTTTGAAAATGTAGTGCCCGAAAAATACTAAATACTCGATAATGATGATACTTTGCAAGGGGCGGATTTGGTGAAATTGAGAGTTGTAGAGAGGGCGTTTGGGGAAAAGAGGTTTTTGAACTTGGTGATGTTTGGACGACAAACTGGTGGAGGGGCTTGGTGGTGGCAAGGTGGCAAACGATGACTTGGGATCTGCGGTTGAGCGCACCACTTTTATAATACCTGCAGCACGGCAGGGATTTTTTTTTTTTTTTCTTTCTTCTTTTATCGATCAGAGCCCAATGATGTTGTGCTTTGGTGGCTAGTAAGTGATTGACTAGCCCGAGAGGCATCAGGCATGAGCCGGCATCGTATGGTCGTCAATCCGACGCGGCTGCATAGCGTGGCAGATGGAATGATGCACAACTTCAGTGGTGAGTACCCGTGTCGAGAAGATGTGGCAGCCTGCTTGCTGGACGGATATCTGGCATAATATACCAGGCAAAGAGGCTATTCTCGGCCGCCATGTTCCTCTTACAAGTAGATGCATTACCCCACACGGAAGACGGCAAGTCGCAGTGCTACATGAAAGAACCCCTCACCGGGATGTAACTTGGCTACTTTGCTCGTTATAATCCTTGCATTATACATGATAGGAATGTTTCCGAATCGTCAGACATCAAGGCAAAGCTTGTGCCGTGTCTCGTTTTGACCTCTTCCGCGTCCCCAAGTGTCCATGGGCACGGCGGCATGCAACACTGCGTGACTGCGTCTTGTGCCCAGCCGGCTCCAAAGTGCCAAGTTGGCTGCACCGAATTGACAAGTTGATAATGCAGTATTTCTGTCCCATTAACGCACGCAAGCCGGCGTGGTGTTGTTGGACAAGTTAGTTAACAGTAAACACCAAGACACCTGCAACCTTTCCCAACGTTTCCTACACAACAAGAACCAACGAAGCCCATACCCACCACAGCGTTTCATACAAGATACATCCCTCGCATACAGGTCCCCTAAGCCAGATAGACAGAAAAAAAGAAGAATCAAAATCGATTGGGTCCCTGAAAAATCCGTCGCGTTAATCGGATGTGCAGGGTAGGCTGCCATACTTGCTACAGCCGCCTCTACCGCCTTACCCTTTTGGGACTTTTGCAGCTTCATTGCCAAAATTCCTTTTCGCATCCACTGCACGCGACCCTCGCTCAATCATCGTCGGCATCCTCGATCCGGCACCAGGTCTGCCACTAAACGACAGTCAATACCGACTTACCCAATTGACTCCCACACACGCATCAAACGACTGATCGGATTACCTCGTCACAGAGCCAGCCAGCCAGCCATGGACAAGATTGCCCGGCGTGTGGCGCAGGCCCAGCGCTCGGCCAGTCGCAGAAGCCAACGGATGGCGAGGCGGCAAAAGATTCAAGCGTACTATCGTGCCGACAAGGCCATCACCGAGGCCAATCGCGAAATCATCAACAACATCAAGGATGCCAAACAGGCCATGAAGGAGGACTGGGAGCTCGGTCCCCTGGCTCCCAAGCGCGATCTGGGCTTCAACAAGTACGGCGTCGTCAAGTCGACCGTCCGCCAAGACTGGAGCAACTTTGGCCAGATCAAGTTCCAGAACAAGCTCGCCGAACAACGCTGCGCTTGGGCCGGTGGCGCGCATATGCTGAATCTGGTCCCGGGCGACAGGGTCGTCATCTTGGAAGGCCACGACAAGGGCAAGGTTGACACCATCAAGACGGTTCAGCCCGAGACTGGCTCCCTCACCCTAGAAAACCACAACCGAGTACGTTGCGTTGCCGCCAATCTCGATGACCAAACTTCCCCCCAGCTGTGCTAACTGAAGCTCCTCCCTCTCTCGCCAGGCCATGATGGAGAGCATGCTCGACCACCCACCCCGCTCACAGGCCATGCCCCTTTCCATCGACTCGGTACGACTCGTATACCCTCTGCCCGACCCCGCCACGGGCGTCACCAAAGACACCATCATCCGCCAGCTCCGGGCCGTGCCGCCGCGCATGGAGTCGCCCAACATGACCATGGAGCGCTGGCGCTACGGCAACAAATGGGACCGCATCGTGCCCAGCCTCAACCGCATCATCCCCTGGCCCGAGACGCCCGCGCCCGAGTTTGCGCTGACGCCCAGCGACACGGCCCGCGACCAGGTCGAGGAGCGCACCTTTTACTACAGCCTCGCCACGCCGCCCATGCCCGACGGCGTCATTGACGAGCTGCGCAACAAGTACTCCAAGTTTCGCACCCGCCACGAGAACTGGTACATTGCGGAGAAGGAGGCCGAGGCCGCGAACAAGAACAGCAACAAGGCGTCCAAGGGCGGCGACACGGCGCGCCTCATGCAGACGCCGCTGGAAGAGTTCAACGAGATGCAGCGCGCGATCCGGGATGCCGCCGGCGAGCCCGAGCTGTCCGAGGATATGCTGGCCAAGATTGGCGAGGTCATGGCCAAGAGCAAGGCCGAGGCGCTGGAGAGGGCTGGCGTATCAGAGGTCGAGTCGAAGCAGTAGAGCGCTTCCGTGTATTGTTGAGATGAGCATTGCTGGATATCAAAGCTGTTGTTTGGGTGCCAGGCTCGTTCTGCCGAGATGCGGATGGGCTGGCCATGTGTACTACTCCGTCCAGGAACTTGTATATTACTATTTGCAAATAGACGATTGTCAAATCCATTTCCTGCCCACATCATGACGGCCTTTATGAACGCATCATGTCTACGTTTCCTTTTTAGCCGGTGGAACTTGTGCTGACCCATTGTGAGCCTTTGGACTCTTTCAAGGCCCTTGCGCCTTGATATGAACTTGTCTGCCTCAGCTCGGATCGGCTTGGGTGTTTCAACTCGCGTAGTGCAATTCTGCGTGACAACCTTCTATTCACTCCCGCTGGTCATCTCTCATCATTGCAACATATACATGCAACCGGGCCTCCGATTATCACAAATCTGATCGTCTTGACTATATTTAGCAGCGGAAGAAACTATCCCGCGGTTTGGATTATTAAGAATGATTAAGCAAGCTCGGCAACGCTAACTTGCTTAGCAATACAGCCACCACATTGGCCGGACTCCGAACAGTCTCAAATCGGCATTGAAACAGACTCCGTCCGATCCAACTTAAGTCACATTCTTTGCCCTGGCTGCCATGGCCCCTTGCATTTCGAGATGCTGGCATGTTATTCGTCTCGCGCTTTCACGGACTCGCATCACTAATCGCTCGGCGCGCCCACCGCCACCCGTACCCTTTAAACAGGGCAGCATCTGCTGTCGCCTATTACTACCATTCGTACTTGCACCGTACGAGGCCATGCTATTTACAGCCAGCCATAATGGCATCAGCCCAGCCCCAACCAGCGAGCTCTACAGACTCTGTCACCAGGACAGAAGAGCCCAAGACGGCGGCCAAGTTGTCAGACCACGACTTTAAAATATACAATCGATTAGCCGTCCGCATGGACGTCTTTGTACGTTGACCACCACCCCTTCCCCGCTTCCACTCACCCACTTCCCCCTCTCTCACCCAATCCCTCCCCCCCGCGGCCCTCTCTCCTTCACAACCTCTCACCACCACCACCACCAACACAAACTTTTTCCCAGCACGAAAACTTCCGCCGCACCTGGAACCTCCTCTGGGCCTACGCCACGACCGGCCAGCGCCCGCAGGGCCTCACCCCGAAGCAGCTCGCGCGCGCCGGCCTCGACTTTGCCGACCACCTGACCATGCACCACGACATTGAGGAGCGCCACGTCTTCCCCGAGCTCGCGCAGCGCATGCCGGAGTTTGACCCCCGCCGCAGCGGCGAGCTCGTGGCCCAGCACAGGACCATTCATGCGGGGCTGGACGGCCTGCGGGCGTACCTCGAGCGCGTGCGGCGCGGGGACGAGGCGCTGACGGCGGGCGCGCTGCGGGAGAGCATGGAGGCGTGGGGCGGGGTGTTGTGGGCGCATCTGGACGATGAGGTGAGGGCGCTGGGAGGGGAGAATATGGCGAGGTACTGGACAAAGGAGGAGGTGATGAGGATGCGCTGGTGAGGTGTGGTGGCTGGAGTACGGGGGATTGCAAAGAGATGCTGTTTAGGATGAGTTTCAATTTGAGTCTATATGAGTAGAATACAGATATCAGACGTAGAGGTTCATGGCTCCTCTTATAGCCAGTTAAAAAAAAAGAAAAAAAGAATAAAGAAAAGACTCATCGTCGAGGTTCGCCGTGAAAGCAAACAATGCTTTTATAATGCCATGAAATCATTCCATTCCTGGCTCGTCCCCGCCTTCGTCCTGCACGTCACCACATCCTGCATCTATATATACGCCATCACTTCCCCCTCCTTTATCTATCCCCCATCCTCCCTCCCTCCTCATCCTCCATCTACGCCGTGCGGCGCCATAGATCCCTCATGCCGCCCGTCGCCGGATACAGCGCAAACAGCGCGACCAGCACGTCCGGCAGCAAGCCGCCCGGCGTGCCCCAATGCACCGTGAGCGGTGCCCACGCCGCATTTCTATAAAACGCCGTGCGCCAGTCCTCGCGCCACTTCTTCTCCTCCGCGGCCGTCGTCTTTACGCCGCCAGCCGCCGCCGCCGCCGACGACGACAACCGCCGCGCGCGCTCAGTCAAGTGCTTGACCACCTCCATGGCCACGTACGCGCCCCAGAAGCGGACGCTCAGAATGGCAAGACGGCCCTGGTTCAGCGGCTTGATGGGCAGAATCTTCTTGCTGCCCAGGAACGCCGCGTTCTCGCAGACCTGGAACACGACCAGGCACAGCGTCTGCGCCCAGGCCACCAGCGCCGCAAACGTCTCTTCGGCCGCCTCGTCGCTCAGCGCATCAGTCTGCTTCCGCTTCTGCTTGCGCGCCGCGATGAGCCCCTTGACGGCCGAGTACAGCCCGAGCAGGCCCCAGAGGCGGCCCATGGTGCGCATCTCCGACACCATGCCCGAGTACGCCTGCAGCCGCGCCGCGAGGTCTAGCACGAAGCGGATGGACCGCGGCATCGTCGCCGGCTTGAGCACGACCGACGTCGACGGCGGCAGCGAGAACAGCGCCGCGACGAGCTGCCGCGCCGAGGACCGCAGCGCGGCGCGGCCGCCAACGTCGAGCAGGTTGCCGGCGAGGCGCGTCGTGTAGCACGCAAACATGAGGACCGTGTCGGCGCCCGCGCGTGTCTGCATGCAGCGCTGGAGGTGCGCGATAAAGGCGTCGGCGCGGGCGAGCGCCGACGAGGAGGAGGAGGAAGAGGAGGAAGGGGCGTTGTCGGCGCGCCGAGGCCGAGGTGTGGGGGGTGCGGCATCGGAGGGGGCAGCGGTGACGGCGGCTTTTTCGCTGGGCGTGGTCGAGGGCAGGACGGCGAGGGGCTCGACGGGCGCGAGCGTCTCGCTGGCTGATTCGGACATGGCTGCTTTGTGCGTGTGCGTGTTGTTGTTGATGGTGTTGTGTGTGAAGAAGGGAAAGCTGATCAGTCGGACAGGTGGTGCGATGGATGGGGTAGGCAAGCGGTGTTATTCGGCCAAGATACGGAGGAAACCCAAGACCTGCAATATCGCTTGCGAGACCGAAATGGCTCCTGATTCGTCTTGGTATTTAAAGACTTGTGTGTCTTGGAATTGAGTCATTAAAGAGAAGTTGTGTGAGTATGAATGGTCTAAAAAAAGGCGCTACCCCTGGGAAGCAAGTCGTCGGTTGTGTAGCTGAGTGATCAAGACACGGCCGAGCGAAGCCTCGGCAGAAACTACTTATTTGGTTAGCTAACAACTTATTGGTGGTAACCAGGTAGCTACGTATGTATGTTAGTTAACTAGGCAGCACAGCTTAGCCGCCCACCAGCGTCTTCCCCCCACAGCTTGGCGGTATTATATAGCTCGGATTCTATCCGTACATACCTACGGACGCCGCCGATGGACGACGGGCTGCAGGGGGCAGTGAATGGTTGTCGATGATATGATGGCTTTTACATCTGCCGAGCCTAATCAGGGGTCCATGGCGAGCCTTTTGGCCCACGTCTTGTCGTTGCCTAGGCACACAGATGGACAGTGTCAAACGCCCCTAATTGCCCGGCTTATTTCCTCTATGCAGGTTCAAGAAAAGCCCGGCCTGTGCAGAAAAAAAAAAAGGCCAACGGCTTTTTGGTAGGGATGAGCAAGCAGCACTAGTGTCGTGCACAAGAACTAATAAGCGGCTTGCCATCTTCACATGGCTGGAAAAGCTGTCCGGCTTCATACAGGCTACATACAGCATCGCCGACTGCACCGACACCACTAACTAGCTACGTTGCCTTTCCAAATGCGCAACGTATATTCACGCGCACATCCCTCATTCGCACGCGTTAACCCCCCTACATACCATCAGTACAAAGACCTCCTTCATTTCGGCGGCGTTGGTCCACCTCTAGAAATACGAAACACGGGACCAGACAGCAGCATAAACTCAACGCCTTGCATGCGAGCCGTCTATTGGATATCCTAAAAACACTCTGTGCTATTCAGAATGATGTATAATACATGATTTCTATCTTCATTTTCAGCAAGAAACAAAACAGGCCGCACTGGCATCACCTCCCGACGCCAAATGTTAACGTCTCAACCAAGGACCGCTTCTATAGCCCACCGAAAACACCTGCCAATTCAATCACGGGAACCAGTCTCGGCAAAAACCACACGTCAAAAACAAAACTGCACGCAGGATCCAACATGGATATACACACTGCTACCTGCCTTGTCAACGTCGGCTCCTCTTGGCGGCTCTCGGTGGCGGCACGGGTGGCGCCTCCATCGCCTCCCTCTTCTTGGTTTGCTTGCGCAGACGAGGCGGCGGCGGCGGGTCCGCGTGCAAGTGACCGAGCTCCTCCAGCGCCATGGTATTCTCCCACCGTAGGCATCGGTAGTTGCGCGGCTCCGGCGTCTTATCTCGGATCCGCGAACTGCTGCGCTTCGTCGCTGCCGACTCTTCTCTGCCTGCCTCTCCCTCCGCGACTTTGGCCAGATACTGCTGGCGCTTTTCCATGTGCTCCCCAATCTTGTCTCTGAACGTGACCAGCTCCTTTCGTAGACGCAGCTCGTTGAATCCTCGCGGATCTAGCCAGTAAATCAGCTGATCCAAGCTCTTCGCATCGGCAATGTAGCCCCATTCGCGAGCGCTCTCCATGCTCGTACCGCCTTCCTCCCTGTTCTTGCGCTCTCGAATTGTCATGTCGAACTTGGCCTTGTACTCCTTTTCGAGGTCCGGTGGTACGTCGATGTAGCCTTCGCGCTCCAGCTCGTCAGGTCCCTGAATCCACAAGCGTCCATTCGCGTAGCCCGAGTAAGCAGTTGAGCTATTTGGCAGCCCACCGTAGGGCATGCCATTGCGCTCAAACCAGTAATATCGATTCCAGAAACGATCCCTGCCCAGAACACGTGTGCGTGGGCAGTCTGCTTCGCGGAGATCATTCTCGATCGTCACCACTTCTTCCTCGCATTCCTTGATAAAATCTTCCTTCTTTTGAATCTCCTTGAGCAGCTTGGTGAACTGCTTCGACTGGTGCGACGCCTTGGCGGCTTCTTTCTGTACCTTTTCTTTGGCCTTGCGGGCTGCCTCCTGCTCTTCCCGCTTCTTGCGCTTGTCAACGACCTGACGACCTTGGCGCTTCTTTTGCGACTTGTCGTCGTGACCGGGCTCAGCTTCGTCGTCGCCTTCTTTTTCGGTTATGGTGTCGTCAGCCCCGTTCATGCTGTGATCTCCATTCTCCTTGCCCTCTTCCTCTGCGGGCGTGTTCTCGGGAAGCAGAGCCTTGCGCTGTTCGTTGAGTTGGCGGAGCTCCTCGGTCGCTTGCTTGCGCTGGCGCTGCCACTCAACCCTGTCTTTGCGATATTTGGTCATGGTGTCGTTGCAGTCTTCCATGTAGCCGCGCACAGCCTTGGTCTCCATGGTCAACATGCAGAGAATCTGCAAGACCTGTACTCTCGTATTGACATTGAGCTCGGCATAGTTTTGGCGCGCAGCATCTTGCGTAGGGTCTGTATCGGCAGGAATAATCTGCAAGAGCAAGTCCTGGTATAGCTGCTGATTCTTCTCGCCCTTTGATAGCTGATGTAACAGCCCGACAACGATACGCTCCCAGCCGCCATTGGTGAAGTCTCGTTTCCGAATATGCTCTACCCAGTCGAATTCCTTCATCATTTCCTCGGCGCGCGTCTTGGACTCGATTTCGGCCTTGAGAGTTTCTTCCTCGGCAGCGGCAGCTTCGGCAGCTATCCGCTCGGCTTCTTGCTTGGCTAGACTGCTGCGCGTAGCTCGTTTGACAGGCTTCTCTTCGGGCTCTTCCTCTTCCTCTTCCTCCTCTTCTTCCTTGTCGTTTTCTTCGTCTTCGCCATCCTCCTCATCGCTGTCGTCCTCCTCAATTTCAGGTAATGTGATGCGAACTTTACCGCCATCTTGCTCAGAGTCTACCAAAATCTTGAGTACTGAACAGTGGACTTCGTGAAACAGCTGTACAGCGGTGCGATCAGAAGCGACAGACATGGCTTCAACAAAGTCATCAAAGGTAAAAGAGTCGAGCTTGAAGATTTCGCAGTACACGTTGAGAGTGTCCCAAGTCTCCAGTAGAGGGCCAACAGACTTCATTTCCACGTATTCCCTCAGCGGATCATCGTTACCCTCGTCTGAGGGTGCATCGCTGCACATGAATTTAACTGCCGGTCGTTGAAGCTCGGTGTTGGGGTCGAGTTGCAAGTCTTCGATGGGGTATTTTGGTGGAGGGGGCGGAGGTGGAGGAGAGGGCTCGCTTTTGACGCTGGGCTCCGCGCTACCATTGACAATTCCAGCTGGCCACTTGAGCCCCTTACCAGGTGGAGGCTTGGGCTTGATGCTCTTGGCAGGCTTGAGTTCAGGCAGTCGTGCTGGCTGGGATGCGGCATGGCCGTTGATATCGGATGAGCGCTTCTGGGCTTGAAGCTGCTTGCGCTCTTGTAGTTTGGTGTCGTAGCGCAGATGGGGAGGTATCCGGGTGTCGATATGGTACTGCGCAGCATATTCCTGCTTCACGAGCCAGGGCGCACCGGTCCAGGCTTCGCGCATTACAGTCTTCTTGAGGAAGGCGCGCAGCATGGCTTTGGTGAATACGCCCCGATCGCGTGAGATGTTCTCTTCGGTGACGATGACTTCATGGTCGGCGCGGTGGGCATCAACCAGGTATCTCGTCGAGGGTTTCGTGCGGGTCCCGTCCGCTAAAAGGCGCTCGCCAAAGGTTGTCTTGTCGCGGACGAGGCCATGGGTTCGCTCACCGCCTTGGCCAGTGATAGTGACCTCCTCGCCGGGGTAGTAATCTTGTTTGAATTCGTCATAGATTGTGTCGACAAGATTATCGAGTCGCGAAACGATTTGGAACTGCACTCTGCGGAGAATTGGGCCTTTGAGGGCTTCGGGGAACGATTCTTCGACTTCGCGTGCGCCGGCGAGCTAGAGACCGGTTAGAAATGGACACGATTAGTTTTTGGCTTTACAAACTTCGCTTTCGTGTGCTTCGAAGAAGGTAAGGCCTGAATGACCCGTTATTTGATCATTGAAGCGACGCTGCAGAGGTTAGTGGCGGGTCTGTGTCGTGGGCAGGCTGCGCGCTGTACCTGCTTATAGAAGTCCATGCTAGACGGTGTAAGCGTGATTCAACAATACTTTTAGACCATTGGATGTTTTCGTGCTCACCGATTCAAATAGTCTTCATAGGTGGCAAATATTTCACCCGTCTGGGGAATGTGCCAGACCTGCGTCGCGTCAGTCGTCGCACGAAACATGCATGTGTGACCATGGAATCAAGGAAATACCTCTGCATCTTCGTCTTCAACCTCTGCCGGAGGAAGAAACTTGACAGGCTTGCGCTTGAACAAGACCTAGGTAAAATAAAAGTCAGTAGGTCGAGATGGTGGGCGCATGGTGTTGCAGGTCACGGGAGGTCGCATGAACAGGATCAGAGTGCATACCATTGTGTCAAGCACCGACGACGGCCGAGTCGCGCCTATAGGTGCGCAGAGCAGACGGCGAGGTGCAAGTTGCTTAGACTGCAATGAATCTCGTTATTGGAAGCGCGTCTTGCGGGAGCGTAATGGCCACAGCCTCAAGTGCCGTGTAGAGGGGGGCCACGTCAGGGTTGTGACGCGCCGGAGACGAGCGAGGTAGCCGGTGCCGCTCGTCGGTGGACGTTGGCGCGCGCTCTGTGTCGTCGAGTCGGACGAGGCAAGAAAAGCAAGGATGTATATAAGCAAGGTGCGGTCTCTGGTGGAACAGATTGATCGAGCTGAGGCGTTTTCGATTGTGTAGGAACGAAAAAGAGTAAAAAGGTCAGGTGGAGACTTTTTTTTGGCTGTGTAGTGGTGTCGTCGTCGGTCGGGGGGCGAGCAGGAGGACGAGGGTGGATTTTGGCTGGCCCTTTGGTGGCCCTGGTGGGAGCGTGCGAGACACGGCAGACATACACGACGCACCACGGGTGCGGGTCGATCGAGGCGACCTCACTTACACGACGCGGAGGAGGGTTTGTAGATGAGAGCGATGCGTCGGGATGGAGGGGACATTGGTGATGATGTAGTCAGTATGGCGATGATGATGGTGATGGTGAAGAGGAGAAGATAGAATCAGCCGGGATGGGGGTAAGAGGGAAAAGGCAAGCGACGGCAGAAGACTGTCGTTGATTTTATTTTTCTGGGCGGGCAGCTGGCAACACAAACAGCCCTGGCAGCTGGCGGACGGCGCGTAGAGAGCAAACGGGGCGGCAGAAGAGGTACCTCTGCAGGCAGAATATGGTGCGGATGGTACTTGCAGTGTACTTGCAGTCCCATGGTAGATTAATTTTGACGAGTGACAAAGCCGGCCTCGCCAGGAAGGGAAACTTGCACTAAGTTTTGTGGGGGCCGAAACTGCCAGGTACCCAGGGGGTGTGCCTCCGTCGACGACTGGTCTGGATTGTGGTGTATTCCTGCACAGAAGGTTGATTAAAAAATGAAGTAAAATTTGAGGCACGCTCTTTTGGTCATAATTTTAGCTTGGAAGTTTTAAAATTTGCACTACAACTCATCGACGCGTCGTTACCTTGCCCGCCTCTCACTTCCTCTGCTGCCCTCCCAATCCCCCAGGTACGACAAAGGTACTTCTAACCCGGCCCACCCGGCTGCGCCGGGGCCAACCCCGTCGCCTCTCACTGCTCGTTGCACCACCTCGACGCTGCCTCGCCGTGATATTATCTCTTTGCACCGCGACACGCGCTTCCTTTATGCACGTATTTGTGCTCATTCTGTTCGTAATCTCAGGGAGAATCGGGACCGCTATACCAGTATATTTTTACCGATACAATATCCCGCTCACATCTGCCGTCGCACTTCCCATCTTCTTCCCTCATCTCCGCCAACCCCAGACTTGGCTGCTGGAGCCCGGCAGGGCTGGTCTTTAGCGTCCCCTCATGGCAATACTTTTCAAGTTTCTATACCGGGAAATTGCATTCATCAAGAAACTCACTGATGACCAAAAAGTCTTTGCTGCTCCCGGATCTTGTGTCTTTGATTTAGAGCATCGCCTTCAATTCCATCGAGCAACTGTGGTCTTCTCCCAACAGCAACAATGGCCATCGTAATGGAAAACGAGACGCATCAGTTATCAAAAGAAATAGTCCATTTCGTATACCTTGACTATACTAATCAACTTGTGAACCGTAGCTCTTATTCCCTGACCTATCCTCTCCTCAGATAAAGTCGGGCCACTTGAACCCCCATCTCTTCGCCGCCGCTCCAGCCACAACCACCATCAGCGCTGTATACCCCGCCACGTCCAGAAGTCGCTTCCCCTGAGCGGAAAGCAGACCGTAGTTGAATCCATGGTACCGGCCTATAAATTCCGTGCTACTGTTGAGATGCGGTGTTGCCCCGGCCGCCAGATCCTCGGGCACCTCGCGGCCCAGGAACGCGCACAGCGGCGCCCACCCCTCCCGCACGTGGTACTCGAGGAGCTTGCCGGGTGGAGCGAGAGCGCGAACCCGGGTATTATGCTCCTCGTAGACGCGCCGCCCGTTCCTGGCGAAGTCGTCCTGGAATAGCACTTGGTCAAGCGTCCGGAACATGGGATGCACCCACCGCGAAGGCATCAGTAGCAACCAGTCCATCATCGAGACAAATTGGTTAAGAGGGCTCTCTTGGATGGGACGGATAGTCTTTGTGTATGAGCTGTTGCTAATCGTCAGCAAAGAGACGCCCGAGTAGCCATGTACGATGCGGGTGCCTTGTTGCAATAGGCGGGGAAACATACGCAAACCAGCTTTCCGTATCTCGCACAGTCAAAATAACCTTGGCATCAGGATACGCTTCTATAAGTTCTTTGGCAAAGTAAGCCGCCGGCATATCCAAAACAGCCTATAAAATTGAGCAGTCAGTAAAGCTCACCAGGCCTTAGAAGCGGGGGTATCAACCAGCAACTCACCTGACAATCACCCAAGATACGGTCAAGATCCTCGCGCGTCACTTTTCCACCGGCCTCTTTTTTTTTGAGTAGATCATACCACAGCTTGCAATCATACAACTTGGTAGTAACGGCGCTCACAGTGTGATACGCCTCCCGATAGCCCAGTGTCTGAAGCGACTCGCGCAGTGCTGTCACAATTCTTATTCAGCTTGACTCATTTTCGGTGAAGTTTACAACAGTCAACAGAGAGGGACAATAACTTACACACGGTTCCTGTACGTCCCATTCCCAGGCACAGAACCTTCATCGGAACCGTTCGGGTCGTCGGCCCCAGGGTTGTCGCTTTGGAATCGAGAGCCGCCATGATGCACCTGTCACTGTCAGCGCCTGATACAATACGGGAGCTTGTCAATCAAAAACGTACAGCTAGTTCTTGGGAGAGACTTTACAATGAGACTTAAATTGAACAGATTTGGAAAAGGAGAAACCACCCGCGGGGTTCGTGTCACTTACATATGCATGTTGGAGGGCGCAGTGCTTTGCTGCATCGCTCGTCCTATATTGCCTACATGCAAGCAAGGTATCACAGCAACGGAATATGTCGATTATAGTCATCAGCTCGGAATTACTCAAGGTCCACCACTGTGTGCCCCGAAAGCCATCGCACCAGAATGGCACAACCATCTCACTGCTACCACGGCATGGTATCGGAAACTTTGGCCTGGCCGAAAGTTTCGAGGAAAGCATAGAAAATCGCTCTTTTTAAATGGCTCTAATGATTCTATAACTTGCAAATGACGGTTCTTATGATGTAAAGTACACAACCATGTAGGCCACCCAGCTGCCCACCACGCCCACTGCCGTGTATACGCTGGTCAGCATCAACGGTAAAAATTCAAGACGTTGGCCAAAAAAGAGTTGGTGCAAGAGCGACGTGTATACAACTAGCGGGATACATAGCGCAATGTATAACGTGTTGAAGCGGTCGAGTAGGAAGATGCGCGGCTTGCTGGATGCCGGCGTTAGCCTGTCAAAGGCTGTGAGGAAGATGACTAGCCACAGCAGCGTGTAGACGGTCTTGATGGGGAATTCGGCCGGCGTGAATAACAGAGGGAAGAGCGAGACGTGGCCCGCGACGGCCAGCGGTCGAAACGTGGAGAGATGTCGCCTGTCTCGCAGCGCGATCAGACTAAACGGAATTATGACGAGCAGAATGGCCTTTTCATGTACGTGGTAGCCAAATAAAAACGAGGCGTAGCCGCAGAGCGTTGTCGCGCCGATAAAGTTCTCCCATGTCGGCTGCATAAAGAGCTTGATGAGAGGGAGCGCCTGGAAGAGCAACGTCAGGGCAAAACAGGCGCTGGCGCTGATCTCAGGGAGTACGGCAAATGACGTGTCGCCGACTAACCCGCGGGTTACACTCTGCAGGGCGTCTGCCTTGATGTCGAGGCCCAGCCTTGGGGCAACTAGGGGAGTTAGTGCATGTCAGCAAGCCGCGTGTCTGATGAACAAGTACTCACGGACAATGAGGGCGCGGTCAGCGAAGGAATACAGCGCCCAGACATTTGGGGCCCAGTACGCATGACACAGTCCTCGCGCAAAGGGAAACAGTCGACTCAGCAACTGCGGCATCTGCTTCAGGGCGGCAAACGGACCCAGCGCGGCCGCCACAATCGCAACAATGCCACCGCCCAGCTTGACGCAGTTGGCGAAGCGGATGCTGAAGATGGACTTGGACGACAAGCAGTAGGCGCGCAGCAAGTAGATAAAGTACGCCGGGGCGAGGTAGACGTAGATGTGCTTGAAGCAGAGCAGGGTCGCAAACGCCAGGCCGCTGCCAAGCAGCGTGTCCTTGCCGCGGGCCAGCACAAGTGACAGCACGAGGATGCCATACATGAAGCCGTTGTACTGAAAGTGGATGTGGTCGATGATGAGCAGGCCCGGCGACAGCAGAACGGAGAGGGCGGCGGCCTGGGCGGCGCGGCGCGAGGCCAGCGGCGACGACTCGACAAACAGCTGCAGGGCGTAGGCGAGCAGCAGCTCGGTGATGACGACGGTGGCGCGTTGAAAGTAGACGGTCTGCCAGGTATCGTGCTCGAGGTTGAAGACGCGCACCATGGCCGGGTCGGCGAGGCGGGCCACGTGCGACATGAACCACTCAAAATAGGCAAAGAAGGGCGGGTAGTCGAGCGTCCATTGCGACGTGTCCT
Organism: Beauveria caledonica; assembly: GCA_030777785.1. Taxonomy (NCBI): domain Eukaryota; kingdom Fungi; phylum Ascomycota; class Sordariomycetes; order Hypocreales; family Cordycipitaceae; genus Beauveria; species Beauveria caledonica. Next base: position 23,174 of record JAPFSE010000020.1, on the reverse strand, counting down.
CGTAGTACCACTCGGAGAGGGGGAGGCTGTTTGTGATGGCGAGCCAGTTGCGGTGGACTTCAAAATCGGTAGATTTGCTAAATGCCAACATGTTAGCAAGATTGTTGAAAGTGTTTGCTGAAAGTCTTGACGACTGCCGCCCGGGTCTCGTACTAGGCGGGGAACAGGAGAATCTTAAAGGCGGCCGCAACCAACGCGCACTGCGTGATGGTTGGGTACGTCGTGTCGGACATTCTGAATTAATGAAGAGAGAGCGGATTTATGATAGGCGTGGCATGGCAGAATTCATTGGGTGTGGACAATGCCGAGCCGAATGCGCGGCGTGAAGCTTGGAATGGGCAGAGGAGCTGTCACCAAGACGAAGCTGGGAATGTTTTTTATTTGCAGTAATAAGCTGGTTATTTAGTTAGTGTTAGTTAGCAGCACCTCCGCGGCCGGCAGCTTATCGATAGTCCACACGCGCCGCGATCAGATGCAAGCTCGTGTCTCTGAAGCTCCCTGATTTTCTTCCCTTTTCTCTCAACAAACCGACTGCTTTTCCCTTCAATCGTTACTATATTTCGTCGCGGAGAATTTCCTTTCTATTTCTTTGCGCAGCAGACTTCTCCCCCGTTTGTAACTTGCTCCAACCCATCCTGGCGTTGCTTCCCCGCCACTCCACCAACCCCTGTCACCGACAGCCTGCAAAGTGTCCTCCCCCCGACTTCAACCTTGAAGAGACATCGCACCACGTTCTCCGTCTTCACTCAGCATTGACCGTTGGGTCTGCTAAAACTGCCGAGTGGAATCTTGGTGGACGTTGTATAATATACAACACCTTGCCTCACTGCCACGGAACAGACGCAGCATCTCGCCACCATGCGCACTGCCGCCGTGATCCTGGCAGCTCTCGCTGCTGGGCTGGGCCAGGCACAGTATCTCATTAACGAGCTGAGCTTTGGCATAAACTCCAAGTCCGTCCTTCTCTCCCTCACCCCGGCTTGTTTCCCAATACACAGCTTCCTCATCCCGGTTTCGCCTTGTAGCCACTAACGACCATCACAGAATCAGCCATGACGAGTCCCCCGGTACCATCCCGCACTATCACGTCAACGGCCAGCCCAACCGCCCCGATGTGCTGTCCAACAGGGTCATCCTGACACCCATGGGCATTGGGAACCAACGCGCCTCTATCTGGGGCGAGCGCACGCTGCAGCGGAGCGACTGGGTCGCCGATATTGACTTTCGCGCCAACGGCCCCGAGCGTGCCTCGGGCAACCTCAACATCTGGCTTGCCAAGGACGGCCGCACCGCCGTCCAGGAGAACAGCGTCTACACCGTCGGCCGCTTCGAGGGTCTCGTCCTCGTCATCGACCAGTACGGCGGCTCTGGCGGCATGCTGCGCGGCTTTCTCAATGACGGCAGCAAGGACTACGCCCACCAGGGCAACATTGACGCCCTCGCCTTTGGCCACTGCCAGATCGCCTACCGCAATCTAGGCCGGCCCTCGCAGGTCAAAATCCACCACGCCGGCGGCAACTTCAAGGTCGACGTTGACGGCCGCAAGTGCTTCGAGAGCAACAAGATTGTTATTCCCGAGGGCTACAACTTTGGCGTCACCGCCGCGACGCCCGAGAACCCCGACTCGTTTGAGATCTTTAAGCTCACCGTCATGAGTGAGATCGTCGACCCTCGTCACTCCCAGAATCAGCAGGGCCAGGCCAAGATCATCAACAACCAGAATAGCAACCAACAAGCGGTGCCCGGCGGCTACGAGAACCCCGCCGACGCCTTCCAAAAGGTCATCCCCGACGAGAGCGCGGAAACCTTTCAGACCTCGGCGCTGCAGTTTGCCGACCTGCATAACCGCCTCCAGTCGACATACCACCAGCTGGCCGCCGTCTACCGGTCGGTGACGGAGCACCAGGCCGTCGATGAGCAGCGCCACAGGGAGGTCCAGGACATGGTGCGCAACATCCGTGCCGACCTCCAGCGCCTCGACAAGGTCGACAGCCTCCAGCGCACCGTCGAGGCCCTCCAGCGCGACGTCACCGGCTTGCGCGACGCCCTCGACCGCCGCATTAGCTCTCACGAGACGAGCTTTCGTGGCGCCCTCACAGACCACCATCGCCTGCTCTCCGAGCGCATGGTCGACAGCATCCCCGGCCACGGCAAGCTCATCTTTATCATTGTCGGCACACAGATTGTCCTCGCGGGCATCTACATTTTGTACAAGCGGCGCAAGATGGCTGGACCCAAGAAGTATTTGTAGGATCAACAGTGAGCAAGAGGAGGAAGAACGAGGTGTATACAACTTATGTGGGTATATTTTGTGCGCAAGGAAAGTGGTATTCCGTATCGTCTGGCGTCATAGGTATGTTCAGTGTCTATTGGAGCAAAGTTGGGGATTAGGAGTGACTCGGAATGGGGAGAGACCGGGGCGTTTGCCACGCCGTGTACATTTTTAGGGTCTAGAGAGTCAATGCGAAGGAGGCTATAATTGTATACAAGTTACTGCTCATTGGTATATATACTGCACGCTCAGCTATCTAATCGCCACCTGATCAATCCCGCAAGGCCGCTCGACACTATTGGAGGCCCATGCTTAATTGCGAGGTTTGGGTCCATCGCGCCCATTAATCACGTCCAGCAGCTCTTGGCCCTTGGGTGCCGTCGTCAGGTTCTCGTAGCCATTCTCCGTCACCAAGATGCAGTCCTCGGTGCGGCTGCCACCCACAGGGTAGTATCTCTCCACGACATCCCACTCAATGAGCCTCGCGTGGACAGGGTCATTGCGGAAGAAGCCCTCGAGGTAGTCGCGGTGAAAGTACAGGCCCGGCTCAATTGTGAGAATCATGCCTGCGCGCAGGACCGTGCGCTGCTTCTCCGCTGCCGTCGCCACGCTGAGCCTGTTCATGGCGAGGAGAGTCTCCGGTGTCACCATGGTGCGCTTGCCGCGCTTGAATGCGACCACCGACTCGGCGGCGCCCGACATCAAGAGGGGCGCGTCGCCGACAACATCGTGCACCTCGAGACCGACGTGGTGGCCGAGGCCGTGTGTGAAGAAGGCGGACACGGTGCCGGCGGCAATAAGCTCCTCGCGGGTGCCGCGCAGGATGCCGAGCTTAAGCAGGCCGTCGACGGCAACATGGCCGGCGTGCTGGTGAATTTCATAGTAGAGCTTGCCGGGCTTCATGAGAGCAATGCACTCGTTTTGCATGCGTGCCACGATGTCATTGATGGCGGCCGCGCGCGGAGAAAACGACCCGGAGACGGGAAGGGTGCGGGTTATGTCGCTGGCATAGCAGCGGTACTCGCATCCCGCGTCGAGGACAATGGTGGCGTTGTCCTTGAGCGGCGCATTGTTGGCGCCGTAGTGCAGGGTCGCGCCGTTGGCACCGGCCCCGGCAATGACGGGGTAGGCCTGGTTGTGCGCGTCGCGAGACGTGCAGACGGCCTCGAAAACGGCCTGCAGCTGGCTCTCGTTGTTCATGCGTCGCAGAGACTGGGCGACGCGACGATGCGCCGCGCTGGAGATGTCGTTGGCGCGACGGACCAGGGCGATTTCGTACCGGTCCTTGACCTCGCGGGCGCGGTTCATGGCCGGCTTGAGGGCCGACGTGTCGATTCGGGGCCCATCGGAGGAGCGGGCGCGGAAGGACTGGTGCTGGACGAGCTGGGGCGGGCGCTGGTCGGGGTGCAGGGCGTAGACGGTGCTGGCGGCCGGGAGGCTGGTGATGTAGCTGGCGAGGTCGCTGATGTAGTGCACCTGGTCGGCGTCGTACAGGCGGGCGGCCTGGGCGGTAGACGGGGTCGACCCGAACCAATGGCTCTTCTTGGGCTCGGTGTAGGGAATCCAGAGGACGAGGGTGTCGAGGCCGATGTCGTAGGTGACTGTACAGCACGGGTAGTCTGCGCCGGAGAGGTAGTAGAAGCTGCGCAGGTTAGAATATTCTGAGGCTGTCACACAGTTTATGGACCTACTATCTCTGCTGGCGGAACTTGGGGCCCTGATCGGAGTCGGGAAAGCGACGCTCCGACTCACCGACGAGATAGATGATGCCCTTGTTGACGCCGAGCTCCTGGGCTACTTTGCGCGCATGGTTCTTGGCTGGATTGGTCAGTTTATACGGGCGCAGTTGGTGGTATGATGTCCAAGCGATATGTACCAGGATATTTTCCGCTCAGAATCTCGTCCAAGGATTGCTTCTTGTCGAAAGAGCTGTGATGTGAATTAGTCAGTCAGTCAGATAGGTATGTCGTCATTGGCAAACAGTACGAGACGCGCGGCCGAACAAGTAAACGTACATGGCGTCAAACTCATCCTCCAGGATGAATTCGTAATCAAATTCTGCAGCTTCCATTGTGCAACAAGACTCTAGCAAGGTCGCGGGCTACAGTGATGGAATCAGAGGATAAGAAGGGACAAGCTTGTAGGATGGAGAAGGGAGCTATGAAGTTGCAGTCAAGCTCGCCTGAAAATAGCTTGCGGGGAGCGCTGATCCACCCCCACAGTCAACACTCAACTTGTATCACGTTGGCATGCGCCTGCTTGTCTCTTCAACTTAACTGAACATTTACCTCAGAGGCTCACGTCGGTGTAGGCATACTATATAAGATGGGAAGGGTGGGTATAATGGGAACTGCATCGTATGTATTGCAAATCATGACAGTCTCCTTCACTAGTAGTGAGCTGTACGTAAAGACTATCGCGGCTGGAAATAGCCGAGTTGCCTGCTAATGGAACCAAATTAAAACTGGTACATATTTCGTATAGAATTGAAGCTTTTCACTTTGAGTTGACGAACCTAATCCAGTGTGCAGGGCGATCTCGTGGACCCGAACAAATCTTTGGTCAACAAGTTTGAGTTTCACCTGGCGGAGCGAGACACGACGCGATCATGGACCGCCGAAGTTGTCATTTCTCAAAACGAGTCATCTTTCTTGCCGACCAGTTTAAAACAAGGTAAGAATCAAGCCTTGCTGATAGAATCTATGCTGACCAGGTTCCAAATGTAGCCGGCGTCACAAAACTTTGCTCTGTGAGGAGTAACCTGGAAGGGGTCCAGCAGCACCAACTGGTGCTCAAACAAACAGAAACGAGGTATGTGCTTTAGCAAAGGCCACAAGTTTTATATTTGCGAATTTGAGGTACGCGTGATTGTGGCGCCTGCCGATTTGCGGTTTGAGCTGTGGTTTGGAGGCTACAAATTCTCGGGAAACCATGAGCCAGTAGGTGTCGTGTGGGATGAAGCTGGGGCTCGCGTCAAGGCCGAGTAGGGGAGATCTACCAGAATACGATTGTATTCAATGTATGGATGTGGATACTTATGTTTCCTTGCGTTTGTTGATGGCCATGTTCTTTCGGAGGTGACTCGCGATTCACTCTCACCACCTTGCGATGGCAGCGTAAAGACTGCCAAGGTCAAGGAGTAGCGTATCAGGTAACCACGCTTGAAATTCTGTATATAGTTGAAGCCATAGTATATCGCTCTTTCAACCATTGTTTCAGTTCTATGCAGGCCTGGCTGCTTGGAGCGCAGATAAAGCAGCGTCATGGTCTACAGCGGTTGGGCTGTAGCTGTGCAGATCCGCAACTTGACGTTTGCTTTTCCCTTCACAGCTAACGGCATTCACTCAGAGGCCGTCGCTTGAAGTCATTGCCTTTTGTTTGATCAAAAACCTAGTCAGCAATGCTTACGTACGGCAGAGCTGTGAATCGGCCGTTTGCTCGCCCGCTCACATATACCCCCTCCCGAGCTATCAATGTTTTGCGAAAATTTAAAAGCAGCCCTTGCAAACAATATCAACTTGGTCCAAACAACTTCAACAAGTGCCCGAAATGTCAATTCCTTTGGTGCATTGCTCACATTGCTCCTTCAATCCTGTCACGGAGACTTGCGAGTTCTCGCAAGATGCTCAGGTTGAAGATGTATGCGGCAAGTAGAGATGATGCATGAGATGAGCTTACTTCGAAATGGCCAGCTGGTACATGATCATGCTCCATCAGATTCTGTTGTTGCCAGCTTCTCCGCCATAAGAGGAAGCTGGAACGAGCCACATGCCACTCAGAGAACATTGCTCTCCACGATGCCGATGCCACTGCCGTACCCCCCTTCCGACCGCTCTATTGACGAGCTGCGCCCTATTTACATCAAGCAGATGCGTCTAGAAGAGCACCACAGGGGTTCCAAGGTCATTGTTCGAGTTGCCACGCCGCCTATCCGTTTCAAAGCCGTCATACTGGTAGTGGCTGAGGATCTGGAGGGCACGGCTGTGACCCTCCGACTGTTCCATGACCCTTCGCTTGATGCTTTCCCTTCAGAGAAAGCCATTAATGTTGGGAGTGTGCTCATCATTAAGGAACCTTTTGTCAGGCGTACCACGGACAATTTCTATTCATTGAGGGTCGATCACCCCAGCGACGTCGTTTGGTTAATGCCGTTTGGTAGTCACGTACCAGACGTATGGAGAACGGCAGTCCCTGAAATGATCAGCGAGACAGTACGCGTGCAAGGTAACGAAGCCGTGAGAAAAGGATGCTGGGCTAAAGCATTGCGCTTGTAAGTCTTTTCACGGCGTCTGATCATGCTTTGGCGGCTATCTGAACTGTTTTCGCCCGCCGAGGACGTCTCTCGGAGGAATGTCGAAGGCATGGAAGAATGAGAACAGCGCGCGCGATGAGAAGAACGACGCCGAGCTTTTCGGCATCTGGATTACGGAATCATACGTGAACCACTCTTGTTTTGGAAATTGTCATCGTTCCTTCATCGGCGACATGCTAATTCTGCGTGCGGCCGCTGGCATGGAGCCAGGAACGGAGCTCATGTTTAGCTACCGCCAGCCTGAGCTCAAAGAACTGGAAACGTACGATGACGTCCAACGGATCCTCAAGGACTGGGGCTTTGTGTGCGACTGTGCGCTCTGTCGCGCAAAACATGCCACACCCGGAGCGCAGCTGAACAGGCGCAAGCTGCTTTTGAAGAGGCTGCGGGACATTCTTCACATGCAAGGCGTCATGCCGCTTGCAGAGGGGGTGAAACTTCTCAAGAAGATTGAGGATACCTACACTGCCTCGTATTCCGCGGAGCTACCGCGTCCGGAGCTGCTGTCGCTCTGTGTATCAATGGCCTCCAAGTATTGCCAGCAAGGTGAGCTACGCAAGTCTGTGCACTTGCTCCTCCAAGGGCTCTCGGCGTTTGGCTACGACATCAAGGCTGTCTGGCCGACAATTGACAGCGCAGGCTCTGTGTCACCAGCCGCTCAGTTCGAGATCAAAAGATGGGGCATGGTGGATGGAAAGGTGGTTGAAGCGCTGGTCTGCCTGTGCATGGCCTCGGCGGCAACGGCGCCAAGTCTTTCCCGGCGCATTCTATGGTACGCACAGACGGCGTACAGCATAGTAGTTGGAGAAATGGAAACGTTTCGGCAGACTTTTCCCAAGGCCGAATAATCGTCAACTTACAAAGTGGCGGCCTCGATCTTTGGCGCCACCACCAACACTGGCTGTGGGCCACGGCTTATGTACAGCTCAGATTTCGAGCTTCAGAATGTTCATTAGAGACGCAAGATGGACATTGGCAACAGATTTGGAAGATGATTAATTGATTAATAATTCATGTACTTATTCTAGAATTGCATTATAGTAAAACATCCACACCGATTGCCTCCCATTTACTGCGCCGTGCTAGTAACACGCTGGTAGCGGAGGGGAATGGACCAAACAGCCATCCTAACAATAGTTCTTCTCGCCCAATTGACCGCGGAAGGCTCCAGGAACAGCCAGGCTGGAGTGGACATCTGAAAAGAACATGGAGGGGTTCTGTTCAATCTGACGGACGTGGAAACCGTCGCCAGTGTCTTTGTCACTTGCGTTGACACCCGTGACAAAAGGGCCTGTAAGGCAGCCAATGCTTCGTCGGGGGCCGTCACCAGAACCAATAGGGTTCGGGAAGGCAATTCTGAGAGGCGAATTCTCATGTTAGCGACCAACTATGATGCGGCGAAGTTGCCGTGTAGAGAGCATAGTAGAAAAGTGGGAGAGGGTGCATACCGAGGCGGACCAGACTTTCCCACGGCGGCTTCGTGGATATGAGTAGCAGACTTGGCAGGGGACTGATAGTCGCCGCGGAAGCCGGTAATGGTGATGTTGTAGCAAATCACATTCTCGTTTGAGTTGATGCCAAAAAGGAATGAGCCGCTGCTGCCCTGCAAGCCTCCCGTAAAGTTGTTCTGCGCGTCAACCACGTTCTCGGGCTTGGCAAAGACATTGAAAGTAGAGGTGAATGTAAATGGGATGGGGGCTTTGTTGTCGTCGGTGCGTCTGGTAAACCGGCTGGTGCTGTCGCTCGGGACTGCAACAGCCTGTGCGACTGCCAATAGGCCGAGGGCGCAGAATGAAGACTTCATGGCTGGATGTAGAGGTAAAAGGTATAAGTTTTTCAGTCAAAAAGTCGAGCGAGGGAGATTTCACTGAGTTTGAAAAGACTTGAAGAATGGTGTAGACTGCTGAGCAAATAGAAAGGAGCTGCAGAGCAGGTATATATTTATAGTTGATCAGCCTTGTGCCGTAACTCAGTACGCAACTGACATTCATTCGGTAACTCACTCTTCCAGTTGCGAAGTTGGGTGTAATAGACTTGGATACGAGTCATCCGCCGACAGCCAAGGCGCTTAAAGCGGCTGAGTGGACAGAAGAGGACGTATACTAACTACCTTTGATCTCGCACATTCAGATCAAGACTTATACAGATCGCTAAAAGCGCCACGCCAAGAGCAAATACGTCAACAGAGTGCTCTCTGCTGCAAGTGCTACTGTGCGGATATCATGCACAGTGGCCAGCCGTATGGCGTTGGCTCCCGCGCGGCTTACATGCGCTCCGGAAATGTCGTTGCCTGTTATTTCATAATGGCTCTGGAAACAACCACATGTCTTTTACATATCTTGACACGTCAGTCTCAATATTAGGATGCTACATGATATATCCAATGTCGAAAACAAGGCGAGCCTGACCTGCCCTCGGCGCCAAGACGTGGAGGCGGAGTGGTGAGGAGCCGGGAGATTTACACTTGGCGCCAAGATGCGCAGCCGGAGAGTCGAGTATCCGAGCTTGGTGCGGCCCAGATCGAGCCTATGAATAAGTAGACCGTGCCGGGGTATTTCCTACAAGGTTTCCAGCCCAGTTCCATTTCCGTATGCTTAATTGAAAGTTTAATCCGCTTCTAAGCATGTTGTGCCTGCCACATGCCGCCATCTTTCCTAATTTGGTACATCTTCATGGAATGGGTACGCTTGATGAGATCAGTCTCGGAGCTGGTACTCCGCGGGTTGGCATCCTCAATCATCGTCGGTCGGTCGGCGGAGCATGTACGGCAATGAACATTGCTCGGTCTCTCGTCGGCGCCTAAATCATGTGCAGGTAGATGTTTGTTTCCTCGCTCAGCGGTCTGCGTGGTAATTCGGAACATCAAACAGCGCATTCGCTGAAAAAAAGTGCCCATCGCAAGTGTGGTGCTCAGTGTTGGCTCTTGGCAGCTCGCCGCAAGTTCCGTGGCAAACTACCGAACCTAAAAGAACTAGCGATGGCACCTAGTGGCGAAGCATTTATGATATCCCGTCGCATACCTTTTGGGCTTCTAGCATCAAGTATTGCGATTCATTGTTGGCTACCGACTGAAGCTTGCTTAGACTGTCTTGGAAGAAGGCGACTCAAAAGCAACGTCGGCCTTGGCGCTGCGTCATGCCATTGAAGAAGGAAGATTTCTTCTCAGAGTCTATCCTTTGCACATATTACTATTACAGTTGAGTTTCTAGATTATCCTATACAACTTCTGCGGCATTTGTCCTTCCAGCTACATGTTACCACAGTCTTCGCTATCTGCTTCGCGATAGTCAATGGCAGCACCAACCCTCTGGCATGCAAAATATGGCAATTTTGGCGTTAGAACAAAAAGGCAACCAACTTTCTGTACCCCGTGTACCTAGTTTTCCTCATCCAAAGGTATGGCTGACCCGAGATACCGAATCATGTCCACCGCCAGTATTCGATTCTAAAGCCCATATACAACAATGTTCTTGAGCATATGTCTTGGTAAGATTGTGACCTCACCAGAGCCATGAGTTACTTTATTAGACACAGTTTGGTAAAAAGAAAAATTACGCCAAACAAAAAAAAAATGTACAGCACCCGGCGTTCGCTGGTCGTCACCGAACCAGCTACTACTCGGGCGCTCGAGTGGTTATCGCTCGGAGATCAGACGGGATCCAGATTTTATCACTCGGCTGTGGCCGTACATGAAGTTTAAGTTGTCTGTTTGGATATAAATATCTCGAAATATTGTCACTGCGCCCTGTCTAGGCCAGTCCAAGTCTCGGACCCGTGGCTCGAGCAGTAAGCACCCAGCGGCGCCGCGATGCGCTTTTTCCTTTTTCCTTTTTCTTCTGCTTCTCAAACTTCACCAAAAATATTCACATCGAAATTTCATTTCCCAGAAGTTTCTAATTGTCCGCCGCTGAGGAAGAAGGTGACATATCCGTGATTATGCAGTTCCGACGCCTTCGCCCCCCCGGGACCTTGCCCCCCGCCGCCACGGCCATCAGCAAATGGGAATTAAGACCCGTGCAATGAATTCATCTACATGTTACAGAGTCCATCTGCTCGTCCCTCAGTGGCTTTTCACAGGCGGCCGTGCACTTGTACTTGTACTGGCCAGAGTCGAGCGGAGACTCGCGATGGCCAAAACGACCGACCTGACACTACTTACATGGACTGTGCAGGATCGTGTCAGGTACACAGCAATACTACATGCAATGAACCCAAAGTTCAATAGTTAATAGCAATTTGGTCGTATTACAACTTTTGAGTTCTGCAAAGTCCTCGAATACAATTATACAATTCTGCAACATGGCCAAGTGCATGGTCCAGCAACGGCAGAGGTATTCACGTGTACGATGTCCGCGGCAAGCGCCGATGAGTCGGCAACATATTGGAAGCATCGAGATGTATGACAGGCAGATCTGTAAATGTCCAGATATCAACGCTGCGGGATGCGCCAAACACACTGGTGGGATGGTACTGCGGTCACTAGCCGACCTCGATCGAGTCAGCCTTCCACTTCAGCTTGGCCAGGTACAAAGTATCGTCCCTGAAACACAATAAAAAGCTTCTTCAGAGGATACCGGAGCCTGCTGGGACTACATGTAAAAATTGCATCGCGCCAAACAACTCGAGCTAACGCGCGCGTAGCCACTATATCAGCAATGGCGATGATGTGCACCGCATTATCGGCCATGAACCCAATTTCACTTTTCCGCAACCAAAAATGTACTCAACGACGACGCTGCATCACGACTGTTTCCGATATGGCTCTTTTGGCACAAGTCTACCTGACGCAGTTGCGCGTAGTTTCATGCTTCGTCGTAAAACAAAACACTCTTTTCCAGGCGATTCAGGGTGAGGTTGACGGCGGATTCAGCATCACAAGTATGAAGCCGAGGCAAATAGAAAAAAGAGAATGGTATAGATTACTCTTAGTCAATAACGGAGAAATATCATCGTGTATACTGGATAGCAATTACGATGGATGCATTGTTAGCATCTTGGCGAAAGCAAGGACCAGACAAGGCTGTCGGCTCTCGCAGTCGCAGGGAGACCCTGTCAGGGATAACTGATGATGTATTCTGTAGGTCGTGGGCTAGCTAGGCAGGCGTGGGCCACACCCTACAGACCCCCCCCCGAGGATGGTAGAGAGTGGACCCTTTTTAATGTGTAATAGCTGTGCGTTGATAAGTTAGTTGGATACCTATAAGTAAAACGTGGAGTCAGACTACCTATTCAGTCGTTCTAGCCGCTGCCTTCGAATAAACAGTGGCGGGTCTTGTTCTTTGAAAAAGGTTGAACCTTGAAAATTGGCCGTCAGCACCGAGCGGTTCCTTGCCCTGTCACGTTTCTGGCTGAAGTGGCTGAAGTGGCCCTAGGTATTAGTCGAACATTACTACGATTACAGTCTCGTAGTTCACTAGTCTCCTTCTTGCCAGTGATGGTTACGGAACAAACCGAATAAAATATTGCCTCTGCCTCGGTGGGCAGAGCAGGGTGCGTTGAACGAACTCTCCCATCCTCGGCTGACGAGGACGAGATGCAAGGTATTTGGTGCGGAACGATATGGCGATTCGCGGTGAAATTGTTTCAATCATGACGTGCCAACATGCGGGTACCAGGATCTGAAAAAGGCCGAGCCCATTGTTAGGAAAGGAAACTGTACGAATAAACGTCGGGCCAGAGTGACCGAGCGTCATGGGTGGCGCACTCTAGTTATTTTATCAGTATTGTTAGTGAAAATAGTCTACCACAGGCGGCGGCGGCCAGAAGAGCGACGTCCGCGGACAGTTAAAAGCAGCCTGACTCGCTGGCAAGTTCCGAGGTCGTTGATGCACCAGCGCAAGCGAGATGCGAGATGAGCCAATGACAACACACGTTGGACAGAGAACATGAACCCGGCAACGGCGTACTTGGTAGATGCACATGGCCGCGCAGCCGGCAACGAACCCATGACAACTCTGCAACTTTGTCAGGTCACGACTAATAAGTAATAACTTGGCGACTCAATAGGGAGGCAGTCCGTGGCCTTGGCTGCTCCGGCCCGCTACCCTACCGACTCGGGCAGCTGATTGTGGCGGCGCTGAAAGGGTTTCGCATTGCTGATAGACTGGGGACTTTCGGGAAGTGGGCTGGCTTCCTGGCCCGAACCAGAGGAGAAGTTGAAGCGGGACAAGACGACGACGACACTCAAACCCAAAAGGAAAAATGAACACAGAGTGACGCAAGCCTTTTCGTCTGCTTGCTTTCGCGTTTCGCTCGATCCCCCGTCGTGGACCCGTTACCTCATCTCTGCCATGCCTGAATTGAAGAGTGAGTTTGACGCCGTTTCACGTCTGCTCCCTCTTCTTGTACCTGCTGGGCGGCTCGTTTGCGCTCTCGCTCTCGCCATTCGGCCACGTCTCTCGGATCACGGCATCTTGGCCAAGGCGTGCTAGCGACATGAGAGCAAAAGCATCGGCACCCGAGGGTCGGACCGGGGAGGCGAGTCGTGCTTCTTCCTCGTGTTATTCTTGCCATGGGATTTATCATCATTAACTAGTTAGTTAGGCCCAACTCATTGATTCTGTCAGACCAGCGTGCTTTCTGCGGTGGGTCGGGGCTGTGCAAGATTGGGTGCAACGCTATGCATGGGGAACGATCTTTTGGGGTCTTGCTAATCGCCAACGAGCCAAGTTTGACGTTCTAGATGTTGAAGAGAGACAAGAGAGTGAGAGGCGAAACGACGCTACTACTGCATGTCAAGGTGACAGCAATTGACTGAGTAAAGCCGGCAAATGAGGGAGAGCGCCGAAAAGAGCAACAAGGGACAAGCTCACCGATTGGCCATGACCTCTAACTAGGGCGGACATTTTCTGTTATTGTACCGCCATCTCTGCTCCAAAGTTTTCTCGTCTCGCTAGAACAAGAGGACGCAACGGCAAGATCGTCAAAGGTCTGGCACGGCGCTGGAGTGCAGCAGGGCTGACTAGCTTATTAGTGGTGCTGCATTTTTAGCTGCATTCTTCGCGCCACCGAGTAGTTTTGAGACGGCAGTCACCAGATGATACAGCCCAAAGGAAAACGAGGCGTGATGACAATGTGTGAGGTGCGGGCCGCCGTGACCGCCATCGTGGCTGTTTCGGCTTGTTGATGTAGTTAGGTTGCGCATATTGCAGGCCTGGTTTTAAAGCCCCCTTTGCATCCTGTACGTGCCCAGCTTGCGCTCGCCCTGTTGCCGCGGAGGAAATTCATGCCACTTGTACAAACGGGAACATTGGACGGTCGAGAAATAGGATGCTGACAAGACAAGAATGAGAGCGAGATGTACACAAGCCCAGGTTTCGACTGCCCACAGCTGAGCCGCCCGAACCGTCTTCTGTCGTTTGGAAGATTTAGCGCGGCACAACACACACAAGTCGCTGTCCTGGCTCGGCCCAAGGCCCCTCTCCGCTGCGACTCAGCTAGCTAGCGTAGCAGCTGTGCAACGCAGACAAATTGTACAGTGTTGTTAGTGAGCGAAAGAAGAGGCAGAATCGACGGCGACCAGATCGGTGGCTCTCTGGGTGCAATGCAACAGTGCTGGTCAGGAAGCACGCGGCGGTGGATCGGTTGCATACGTGGACAGGCGGAACGTGCTCTTGGTAACAGCAAAAGTCGTCGTCACGCGTCTTAAATGTCGAGACCGGGCCTTGCAAGGGAGAGACGAAGATGGTGAGAACCAAGCGAGAACTGAGAGAGTTTCTCGTCATATTCAATTGGTCCTGGATGGGCATCTTTTAGTCTCAATACAAGCCCAGGCTCAGCCAGTCTCAGCTAGGCTCGCACTGTGCAGGTGCATTGTCATTTGGGAGTAGGAGACAAGGATACTATTATTATTCTCAGCTACCTTGGGACTTTGAGATGGAGGGGGGCGGGGGGTGCGCTAGTAAATGAGAAAGCTCAATGAAATAAACTCGGCCATTTTGCTCACGGCGTCGCCCCCCAACCCCCCCAACCCCTGGGAGCAAGCCGCAACGTCAGCCAGGTTCAGCCACAAAGTCGCCAAGGAAGAAGGAACATCAACATCCGTTGTGCGCAGAATTGTACCTATGTACTCGGCGAGCACCCGATGGATAGCTGTTGGTGGAAGTCTGGGTGAGGTATTGTTGTACTATCAATCATTTGCAGTCCCAGCAGAGGCCACTGGGACAGACAAACGAGTGTGCTGATACCAGGTTGGTAACCGAGGAACCGCAACCCGAGGCGGGAGAGGCACGGAGCAAAGAGTCAATGAAGTAAGTAGTAACGCTGACGCGGGAACCTTCTCGGAGATGGCAATACATACATATTTAGGGTGCCTGGTGATGCATTGGAGATGGTCGTCGTCTGTTGGACATGATAGGACAGGAAGTGGTACGAGGAAGCTCTTAAACGAATCAGAATACAGCGGTGCAGTCGGTAGCAAAGCTTAAGGGACCCACCATTGAGTCGGCCGACGCCGTTGGCCGTTTGCCTGCCAAGTGAAAGATCTCGCCTAGTCTGGCGCTTGGTGACGATGGTTTATCCTGATGTGCCTGAGTCATGGAATTGATATAAAAATGCAACGGGAACTGTCGGGGAATAGAAATGAGGCGGCCGACAGTGGGCCAGGACGCAGCATACCGAGCCGTGATGAGGCTGTAACATGGTAGCACCTGTAACTCTGTAATAAATAGTGGAAAGGACCAGGACAGCGGTCCTGCAGGAGTGGAGACCCCCAGCAATGAGAAGAAGCCTTGCCTCTGACTCCCGGGGACTAGGCCGCGTCGTCATTGTCCCTTTTCTTAATGTCTCTTTTTCACTTTTTATCCCGTATTGGGGCTCTTTGATCTGGGGTTGTTTGATAGTGTGAGTTATCAGAGGTTGAGATGGGGGGTTGAGATGACTGCGGACGATGTTCGTTTCGAGGTACATGCGCCCTGCCTACTATTGACCTACCTACCTACTGCCTAAGTAGGTACCTTGGGTACCTACCTAGGTACTCGCCTGGTACCTAGGCAGATTTAGCAGGTAGATACTTGATGTACTGCACTTCTCCCACTCAGTCTGTTCATTGATTTCTTCCTTGCAAACATACCAATTCGTAAATTGGTTCTTGAGAAAAAACAATGTACCGGCTCGCATCATGTATCATTGCTGCTGATTGTTATCGGCCAGCTTTGTGGCTGCAGTCGGTAACTACAACTGGCCGCCGCCGCCACACTTGCTTGGCACCTACCTTAGGGGCCTTAGGTACCGTTGGTGTGCTGTACTGAATGATTATAGCACCACTGACTGCGCTAAAAAAAAGCAGACTTTTAGTGCCAACTTTGGCAGCCACAGCGCAAGGTCGGCCTAAAATCGCACGCCTCTTGCCCGCCCGCATCTTCTTGTCCACCTCGATTTGCGTCGATTCTCCGGTTATACTTGGGTAATGCGGTATCCGCTGTTCCTCGCTCAACCCCCCTCATCCTCCACATTGACCCTTCAACTCTCATCCATCCACCATCCTCTCCCTCCCCCCCCCCCCCGAATTCCTAGAAGCCCTGGCCTGCCTTTCTGGACTAGTCCAAGTCAGTGAGACCAAAAGTCTCGCTCGACTTTCGCTCCTCCACCAATCTCTTGACCATAGCCTTCGCTCCCATCCGGAATTCTCTTAGCCGTCGTCGCTACACTTCATCACGATTCCGGCGCCCTTTTTTTTCCCATAACCCGACTCCCGTCGTCTTCCCCCAGACTTCGCCCTCAACCTGATGGCAGTTTGCGTCTACCTGACTCTGGGGTAATTGGGAGAGGCGACGCTGACGCTGTCCGTTTGGCTTCGCCTGTTCCCTGGCACCAACTGCCACCCACCACCCGCGATCTGGCAAGGCCAACGACTCCCGTCACGACGGATCTCGCCGTCCAGTCGCCTTTTCATTGCATCTACATTGCATCTCATCCATTTTGACTCATTCCTCATCAACGCTCTTATCCACAGCAATCATACACGCTCGTCAACATCTATCAACCGTTTTTTGCGCCAAGCCATTGTCCCCTCCCTCGTACTCGCCATCGGAATTTATGTCGACCACGACGCCCATTTAAAATCGCCGAGTAGGAGACGGACGATTGGAGACTTGCTGCTCAGACATCGCATCCGTGCTTTGTCATAGCCTCTCCAAAGCATCTTCATCCTGCTCCCAAATTCATTGCGCCTTCACTATCCAGCGACCAACTTCATTCGGGCTCCCGCCCTTCTTCTCGGCCCAACATGTCCGACGACGAGGCCGCTACGCTGTCCATCACTGACTGGCCCATTCAGGACGCCCCCTCACCTACCGATAGCATCAAATCCGACATCGAACTCGATGACCGTACAGCCGTCGGCGATGCCCCTTCCCAGCCTATTCAGAAGCGACGGCGCGTCACCAGAGCCTGCGACGAATGTCGTCGGAAGAAGATTAAATGCGACGGCAAGCAGCCCTGCACACACTGCTCCGTCTACAGCTATGGTAAGCCGCATCCTGTTGACAATCCTCTTGCGCCCCTCGTCGCTCGTGGAACTCTTGCTTACATCCGTCTGTGTCTTGCTAGACTGCACATATGACAAGCCTTCCAATCGAAGGCGCAATCCAGCGCCGCAATATATCGAGGCTCTAGAAGGCCGTCTACACCGCGCTGAGACCCTACTGCGCAAATTTGTGCCCGACATTGATCTAGCCGATCCCAACATGGACCCGAATGTTCAGGCCGAATTCCAAAACCGCGAGCAATCTCGAATACAAGCCGCCAGCAAGTTGCAAAGCAGCGCCCAAATGCCGCAACCACCCACCCCCGATCCCCAATTGGTATCCATGGTCGACTCCCTCGGTCAGCTCGATATCGATGACCGCGGTGATTGGGATTTCCATGGTAACTCGTCTGGTGTCGTCTTCCTCAAAAAGATGAAGGATCAATTTCGCGGCCTGCTTGGAACCACGACATCTGCTCCCTTTCTGCCGCGTCCCGACCAACTCTCTGCCGTCCTTAATCCAGAGTCTGCATCCATGCGCGCCAATTCTCCCCTCTCAACCATGTCCACCTATCCCGAATTACCTCCCAAAGACGTTGCTCGAAGATTATGCTTCTACTCCCTCACCTGCGCCACCTGTCTCACCCGTATCGTCCACGTTCCCACATTCAACAGCCAGTTTGAGCGAATATACGGAATCCCACTCAAAAACCTCGGTCCCGAGGACACTCAATTTCTCGGCCTTTTGTTCGCCATTCTCGCCCTCGGCTGCATGTACCACAGCTTCGACGCCTCCGCCGCCGAAGGCGCTGGCTACAGGCCTGCCATGGAAGAGGGGTATGTTATCTCATATGACTTAATAGCCGACTCGGCGCTCACTAACACCTCTACCTCTTATCAGAACCAAGTATTTCAAAACAGCCCGAGCCCTCATCAAAGACATTGGGGACTGTCGCACCTTGACGTCGATACAAGCTCTCCTCTTCATGACTCTGTTTCTCCAGTCTACCTCCAACCTCAGCTCCTGCTACGCAATACTCGGTATAGCCATGAGATCATGCCTCCGAATGGGTCTGCATCGCCACTTACAACATGCGCGACTAAATCCTATAGAAGAGCAACTACGCAAGCGAATATTTTATGTCGTTCGACAAATGGACATTTATGTTTCAACAATGTTGGGCTTGCCCCTTATGCTGAGCGGCGACGACATTGATCAGCCCTTTCCGATGGAGGTCGATGACGACTACGTCACCAACCAAGGCGTCATGCGTCCACCGCCTGGATCCTCATCCTTCTTTGAGGCTTTTAATGCGCATACGAGATTGATGGATGTTTTGGCCAAGATTACCAAGCTCATTTATCCCACCAAGATGCCTGGAAGCGTAAAGATCGAGTTGGGCGGCGCAGGTAACCCTGTCAGCTATACGCGCATCAAAGAAATCGAAGGCGAACTGCAACAATGGTTTGAGCGCCTGCCTGAAGCGTGGCGTCCAAGCCCAGAGGGGCCCATCGAAGTCGTCAGAGTTCGGCATCTCCTTCGCTTCTCCTACGCTCATGTCCAGCTTCTTCTATACCGCCCTTTTCTACACTACATGTCGCCACGTCTCTGTCAAGGTATCAAAGTTGATGAACTGTCCTATGCTTGTGCCGCTGCAGCAATTAGTGTCTCCCGCAACGTTATCCATATCGGCCTAGAGATTCGAAAGCAGCGAGTTCTGAGTGGGCCTTACTGGTTCATGCTCTACACGGAGTATTTTGCGGTCCTGTCACTCGTATTCTTCATTCTAGAGAACCCCGGAAAGCCGGGAGGCGCCGAAGTGCTCGCCGACGCTCGTGCTGGCCGACAGATGATTGCTGACCTGGCAGAGAAGAGCATGGTTGCGGATATGCTAACGACATCCTTGAACGTACGTGAAGCCAAGAAACTCACGTTGAACTCGCATTCGACTAACTGTAAGACAGGCCCTCTTCGAGCAGCTACCCGAAGCTCTGGAACAAGCCCGTGGCAGGGCAATTGCTTCAGCAAAGCGGTCCATCAGCAAATCCAACGGCATGGTTGCTGGACATGCCGGAATGACCCACGTCATGTCGCCACAACGATCTGAAGATCTTATGCGAACCCACAGCGGCCACATGTCGGCTAGCGGCTTTTCCATGGATAGCATGGCACCATCTGAGCAGACTTTTCTCGAGAATGGTTTTGGTGGCGGTATGCACGATGTGCTGTCGCTCGACATGTCTTCTCGAGCCACACCTGACTCTGAAAGCACAGCAGCCAGTTCGAGCCGTATGGCCTTTATGTCGCATTCTGTCGCCGCCCAGAACGTGCAGAATCCCGTCACCAAGCTTGATGCGCTCATGTTTCCATCAGACGACCCCTTTGCGTATCCTAACCAGCCAATGATGGAGCTCGGCTTCCAGCCATCCAAGGACGGTACATCCGTCACTATGGCCCAAGATCCCAACTTCTTCTTTCCAGGAACGTTGGAAGAAATGGGCAACTCGTTTGTGAACCAACCGCCACCATATATGACGCCACAAAACGGTCGACAAAGTATAGGAGGCATGAACATGGCCAACATGTTTGACAGCAACGGCATGATGACCATGCAGCATCCGGCAGCGGCGCAAGCTCTAGCACAGGCGCAGGCGAGACAACAACAAGCCAGAGCGCAGGCGCAGGCGCAGGCGCAAGCTCGACAGCAGCAGGCAGCGCAACGTGCTCAGCAACAGCAGCAGCAGCAGCAACAGCAGCAACAGCAGCAGCAGCAGAATCAGCAGCAGCAGGCCCAGCAACAACAACAGCAACAACAACAACAACAACAACAACAACAACAACAACAACAACAACAACAACAACAACAACAACAACAACAACAACAACAACAACAACAACAACAACGATCTCGCGGCTTTGGCTTCTTCCACAGACGTCAGCGCCAGCCTCAAGAACAACAACAAGCGCAACAAATCGATCAAATGTTTACCGAGCACGGCATGCAGCCAGATTTTGGCAGTTTCTTCGGCTCCGGCCGAGGCGGCTTTCAAGGCATGTAAGGGTCCTCGGCATGATACCCCACGGTTTCTTTTTCATGATTATGTTTTGGGACTTGATTATTACGAGTCAAGACACGGAGTTTCACACCGGATGACAATATATCTGTCGATGCATCTGGCATCTCAGAGAATCGTTTGCTCATTTTTACTCTGTTGGTGCTGTATACTTAGGGCACAACTTCTTTGGATGGACTCTAGCAATGCGATGGAGGTAGCCCGGCCGGCGCCTGCGAACTGTTTGGACTCATTTCACTGTGAAGGTCTGCTTTCTGATTTTGTTTTTTTCACGCTTGTTTGGTGAATTCGGGAGCATACAGCACGGGGAGCGATATTTGGGCTACGAGAGCACAGGTTTCATCTTTGTTCATATCTTTTCTATGTCATCCCTTGATCTCCCTGGGAAATAGGCAGAGATTGGGGGTGGGAGGGTGGGTTGTATGTACATGGCGAAACGGAGGTAGGAGTCAAATGTACCTGGATACTTTTTTCGGTACTGGATATATCAATATCTATATATATACAATTTTTGCAAGATATTGTCAATCGTTGATTGGGTCGATCTGGTGAAGCACAGATGTGATCAGCCTGAATTGAGACCAGTGCTCAACGGAGTGAAGGTCAGGCGCATCGGCTGGCAAGAGGTGACCACGGTGGAACAGTAGCACCTGCAGCCAGCTGCCGCTGCCCAGTTAGCTGATTTCTCTTGCATTGATGCAGCATTGGTGGTTGCCGTCTCTGAGGTCAGGTCGTGGCTGCTTATATGCGCTCAGCATGATATGAACCCACCACCAGTACGACACCCGGATGTTTGACTTGTGTGCCGCTCGATCTCAACGAACCCACAAGAGAAAATGGCGAGGCTGGGGAGGTGAAGGGATGCGAGAAACCAGAAAAATAAGAGGGAGAATGCACTCTGTGAGGGGTACACGATTATGGTCGCAGTGACTGCAACGTGTGTGGCGGTAATACATTGTAATATTGATCTAGAGCTACTGTGACATTGGCAGCTATATCAGTACTTTACAGCCAGATTATGTCAGCCTGCTGCCGCAGAGCACCTTTGTATAGAAAGGCAAAATTAATCCATCGCGTCATTTCCTACCGAGGCGGGGTAGTAGCAGGGCGAAAGCGGTCGGCTGCATCTCCCGTGGGACAGGGCATTTTAGAGGACTTTTTAGACCATCAAGGCAGCGACGCCGACGGCAACGGCGGCAACACCGCCGGCCATGGCACCGTTGGTAGGAGCAGCGGCCTTGCTGCTGCTCGAGGAGCTCTTGCTGGCGCTGGCGCTGGAGGAGCTGGCCTTGCTGGCAGAGGACGAGGAGGACGAGGCGGCGCTGGATGCGGAGGAGCGAGCGCTGGAACTGCGCGACGGGTCGACATTGTCAGGACATGCCGAGGAGGGAATGATGCATGGGAGAGGGAGAGAGGATGAGGGCAGCGAATACATACGTGGAAGAGGCCTGGGCAGCAACGCTGGTAGCAGCGGCAGCGAGGAGAAGGGCGGAGAACTTCATGATGAATGGTTGGTTGGTGGAGGATGACGGAAATCTGGTATTAGGGTGAGAGAGTGTGTATGAAGAATCTGAGTACAGGAATAAAATGCAGATGGGCGGCGGCTTGTTTATGTAAATGATGGGTGCTCGTTGGGCAGCCCGTGTTGTGTAAGTCGACGCTGGGACACAAAGGGACAAGACCCAGTCGATCAGGGGCGAAGCGTCTTACTGGCTCAACTACAGCAGTTGGGGGGATATTGGCATCGAGGCCCGAAAAACACAGGGCGTCGAGACCGTTCTCCAGCCGAAATGTTCGGCGAGGAAGGCTGGTGCCAGCCCTGCCCGCCCCCTGGGAGATTGTCCCTCAGGTGGTTGGCTCTACACCGCAGTCGTCTGACATCACTATTACGGATACGACTTTTCTTGGCTTTCCACAATTTCAGTTGTTGTCAACAGCCTTGCATGCACGTCGACGGGTGGTTGGGGGGGTGAAGCTCAGCCTCACGAATGGACAAGGACAAGATGCGGGCCTCCGAACCCGGGCGTCGCAGATGACGACGCAAGTTTACCTCCAGTGAGACATTGGGGAGAAGAATGCGCCGATCTGGATTCGTCAAATGGGAAAAAGGTACATCTCATTTAGGAAGGTGCCAGGCCGCTGGTGCAGGTAAGAGGAGAGGGCTGCGCCCACGTATTTGAGTCAAGGTTTGTGGCTGACGAGGATTACGCAATGCAACAAACAAAAAACGAGCTTGCAAGAGGACACTAACTAGTTGATTATTAGTTTACTGGTCGACGATGAAGATGGAAACGAGGCAGGCAGCACCCGGGCAAGGCATCAAGTTTTAGCCAAGACGTGGAAACGGGTACATCGACAAGTTTGAAAGCTTATTTTCCTTATAGGGCTGCTGGCGACACCAAAAGCAGTTTACTTTGGTCTTGGCAAAAGGTCGTCCGTTCTTTCCAGGCACCAAGAAGTCGAGGAAGAAGAGGAGGAAGCCAGACAAAAGAAAAAAACATCCATGACGAAGCTTTTGAACCCGGATAGCCGACCACAGAGGGATAAAAGCATGTAGCAAAGGCCCTAGCAGTATTAGCTAAGGCTTACTTTACTGTATGACGGCGCTGCGCTGCATCGTGCCATGCTAAGTACCAGACGATGATGGGAAAACCCCGCTCGCTCCCGATTTCAAGGCAGAGCCAAGGCGTTGATCATCCGAGCGGGCTAGAATGGTCCGAAGGAACCGGGCTGAATGCAGCAGGGAAACAAGGAAAAATCGGGACGAAAAGAGATGAGAGAAAGCAAATTCATGCCGGTTCGTATCGCCAAGCCACGCACACGTACGCATGCTTCCTCTCCCTTTGTCCCCCCCTTCCTACGCGGGTCGGCAAATGCACTTACTTGATGTGTACGGAACTATTGAATCGGTCTTTCAAAAGAAGCAAGGCGCAAGCGCAAGAAATTGGCAAGGCGATGCTAGGGGGCTCGGCATGAGCCGATGGCGCAGCCTATTTCGCCGAACGGAGAGGGCGGAGGTGACTACATTAGGGCTGGGCTGAGCCAGAGGC